>VMDR010001581.1:0-120082 GCA_007922815.1 Macrotus californicus
GGAGGCAGTGGCTACTCCTACGGCAGCGGTCACAGCCTTGGAGGTGGCTTCAGTTCCAGCAGTGGCAGAGGCTTGGGGGGTGGCCTCAGCTCTGTTGGGGGCAGCAGTTCCACTGTCAGATACACCACCACCTCCTCCTCCGGCAGGAAGAGCTACAAGCACTGAAGCCCTCCTATCGGCCGGCCAGTCCACACGGTCTCAGGGCCCGTCCAGCTGCATGGCCCTCTCTTCTGGTTGCTTCTCCTCTCCTGCCTTAGACTTCTTTTGACCTCTGGGTTAAGCTGAAGTTGTCTAGTCTTCCTTTCCTGTCTGTACACCTGCTGGGTCTCAGCTTTCATTATTCATCCTCAGAAGATCTGCAATTAGTGTCCTGAGGACATGCAGACGTCTTTGTGATGTCCCATCTTATTAGCAGTTACATCAGTCTGCCATCACTCTGGGAAGAAAATGACCTATGCCCCTGTGAAGCTCAATCTACATTATCTACACTCTACAGAATGGGAATCTTCCCTTTGATGTCTGGCTGTCCTGCTCATTATAACTCTACCCATGAGCTGCTCATAGGACAATTAAGTGACCTTTCCATCTGTATCCCTTACATGGTATTGGCACAACATTGTCATGTAAGAGTTGTAGTCCTGTGATGTTTTTCTGTTTCCTTTGCTTTCTTTGGTTGTATTCAATAAAGCAGATTTTTAATACAAAGTTTCTGTGTCAGATTGTATTGCTGATCACATATTGGTTCTAAAACTTTCCCATCCCAGGCAATAATCCTCATCTTTGGAGAACCCATCTCTCAGCCCCACTGACAACTTACCCTGCTTCATACCCAACTCTGGTTGGCATTACATGAGACTCAGGTATCCTATGGGTAGATGACTCCCAACAACTCTTCAGCCCTCTGTTACTCAAAGTTCTTTCTCAAAAGGAAGTCTTTTAAAGAAAAGGAAGCCAGGGTCCTGGAACTTAAATCAGCATAATCTTATAACTGAGGGGTTTTATTTCTCCAGCTCCATCATTTAGTGGCTTGATCCCCAACCTGATCTCTGAGGCTCCTCGGATATACCCCTCACTCCCCCAACCACAACCAGGGAAACACGGCACTCATCCAGCAGAACAGAGGCCAGTTGGTAAGAAGGCAAAATGCTTGAGTCCTTTCTATGGTAACAAAGACTTTTGCCTCAAAGTTGTTGCTCTGACATCACATCTGAGGTGTATCAATCCAGTTGGTACAGAAAAGACACATCCCCAGATCACGGTAGATGGATCTAAAAAGCCACATAGTGCTAAATGAGTTGCAGTGGATTTCCTTTGCACCCAAAGATAGCTGGATTTCACTAAAGAACTTCTCTTGACAATTGCTAGTTAAAATGTGTAGAACCATACACCTAAAACAATGAATTTGACTGTCCATCAACTACATCTCCAAAACTGTGAAATAAAATAAAACTGTCAAAAAGTTCTGTAAAATAAATTAATAAAACTTTCAAAAAGTGTTGGTTAGAAACTTTGTTCTGAAGTGCTGTTGCAAAAAGATGAGAGTGAAAGATGGCCATTTGCACAGACGACACATTAGCATGGAGGTGGTACTGGCTGGGGAAAATTTCCTTTTGTGATTGGATATCCAAAAACCATTTTCAGTGTAAACATATATGCAAATTTTGACCAGCAAAAATAGATGTTGAAGGTTCATTCTAATATTCCCAGATATCAGTGTCAGGGTTATATTTTGACTTTTAGACAGAAATGGATTCTATTTTCAGGCCATGTTTACACAGGCTTATTCTAGAATTTGGCTAGTGAAGTATTTTATAACTGGTCTTATCTGTATGCAAAAAGACAAAGAGCAAGAAAAAAATTCCTTAAGAACAATAATAACCAACTCAGTTATAATAATATTTTGATAATTTGAAGCCGTGGCAGAGACCCTGTGCCCCAGACCACAAGTCTAGTTGTGGTCTAGCCTGATTCCATGGTCGGCAAGGGTCTTGCTGCTCAGCTAGTCACTGGCAGAAATTTGGAGCTGGGGGAGACTTTTGAGGATTAGTGACCTCCCTACCCTTCTATTATACAGCTTCAGGGTTTGAGATCAAGGGCATGGTGGAAGCAGAGCTTAGAAACTGCCATGCTATACCAAATCCCAGAAGCTAGTAGGGAAAATTTCCAATGAGCCCGGCTCCGACTCTGGTTATCCCTCTCCACACGAGAAGCTGCATGACAGTGGTTACCTACAGGCCTCCCTCAACACCCTTGAGTGAAGGCCAGATGAGTACCCAGTTCTATAGCAGCTGTCTACCTGCCAGCAGGCTCGATGCTCAGAGCAGACATTACTATCTCAGTCACCTGTGACTAGGCCCACCCAGACAAAATAGGGAATGCCAACTTAAATTTGAATTTCACATGAACAATTAAAATAAATGTGTATAAATATGTACCAAATATTATGTGGAACATACTTACACTAAGACATTATTTGTTGTTTATCTGAAATTCAAACTGAACTGTACATCTTGTATTTTTATTTGCTAGATCTGGCAATTCTGCCAATGAAGTACATCTGCCCTTGTATTGAACTACAGACAAGGGCACTGGTGGTTGGGCTGCTGCTCTCAGTCCCTGTTGTAAGGGGCCAGAGCATAGGCAAGGACCAAACTTTAGACCCTTTCCTCTAACCAGCCCCTCTCTTCTACCCCACGCCTCAGCTCCAGGCTACAGCTATCCACCTGCCCCCACACAAATCAGCTCAAATAGTCTTAAGCTCTGCTGGGGTTTCCCACAGTTTTTTCCATGGTCATTGACAATTCCTACTATCCATGTCTTCCATGGGTTTCTATAGTCTCTCAGGATTGATCCTGGAGGAGGGAAACAGCAAGACCAGCTGGTTAGCCATCTTAGCTGGAACCCGAGCCATAGATTCTTTTAAAGGCTATTGTGTTTATTTATTATGTATGTGATTTATTTAAAAAGTTGTTAACATGGAAACAAGGGTGAAAGCAAAGAAGTCAAAATACTAATAGTGATTGATTCTGAGGAGTGGGAATTTGGGTAATTGTTGTTTTCTCTTTTGTACTTTTCTCTACCTAAAGGTAAACATCCTCATTTCCCCCATTGAAACATGACTTTAGTTGTAGGCTGAATTCATGCATTTTCTCTTCCTTGCTGTTGAGACCTCTGCATGATCACACCACTGTAATTGCTAAAGCTTTCTAACGCACGTTGGTTTCTGATACAGCAATTCCTACCTATTGTTTGTTTTTTTCAATGTTTTCTGGTTATTCTCATGCATTTTGTTTTGTTGTTATTGTTGCTATTAGGTGTCCTTAGGTATCTTTAGTTTTTGTATTGTGAATTAGAACTCTTTCCTATCATATTTTCTAATTACTGGAAAGTAGTGCATGAGAATTATTGATTTCTGTATCCACCCACCTTGCTGAACTTTATCTCAGTTGTAATGATAAGTGAGTAGTAAGAGGATGAGCCAGGATCCAAGGACTGACCTGCCTCCTTTCAGAATCTGTGCTCTTCCCCAGTGGTAGAGAGGTGTGGTCTCGCCCACACTCTGCCTCCACAAGTTCCCCCTCTGGCCATAGGGACAGATGTGAACAAGGAGGGATTGACCTGGCCCTCCCCTACTATTCTAGCCCTTTTCTTGCTTTGCTTGCCCTCTGGTGGAGATGCCACTCCCCTGGGATGCCAAGAGCAGACAGGAGTGAGATCCTTAAATGGGGCATCTGCTGGATGACAACATCAGCTGGTGCCATATTCACACACTGAGGGCAAACACCAAGCCGTGTTGTCCTTGAGTTTGAGAATCCCAGCCCACACTGGGTAGAAAAGGAATGATGCTTTTGCCCAAGCTGGCACAGCTTACTATTCTCTCCTCCCCCAGCTCTGGACTCAATCCCAAGCTTTGTTTTTTTTTGTCCTCTTCCTAGGAGCCCTGACTAGTCTCTGAAGCCTTATTTCCCAACTCTGACTTCTCGTTTATTCCTTGGTGATGAGGGAGTGATGAGTGGAATGTGACTATCTTTAGCCTGTGTTAACCTTGTCTCAAAAACTGTCTTCCAAACCTCCCTGTTTGTTCATCCATGCCCAGTGTCACTCAGCAACCCAGCAAAGTCGCTCAGCAATACAGTATAAGATTTCCTGTGGCATAGTGGAGTTCTGGACACAGCAGAGAGCGTAAAGAAAGGTAGGTATTGTACATACTAAGTGCATTTTGGGTTCAACTGAATCATGTGCCTACCCTTGAAAAAAAAATCCCTCTCACCTGGCAGAGCTAGAACTACACCCATAAACACACATACACACACACACACATCATATAAACCAAAAGGCAAGGGCAATGTGTGCCAAGTACATACTCTGCAATGAATGGCAGGTCTAACTTCAGAGAGGCTAAGTAGGAGCCAGTTCTTTCAAGGGGAAATTTTTAAGGAAGTAGGAAAATAATTAAATCCATAAAGTGCCATGATGCTTAACCAGCCTTATCGAAATACAGACTATAGGTAGGTACTTATCTCATAGAGTCATTAAATGCTCCAGGAAAACAAGATGAATAAAAACAAATTCTATTTATTGCAGAATCACACCTTCTAAATCATTTCAGAAAAAAAGTCCACAAAAATCTCACAACTTCTCTGGAGAGAGAATATCCCTGCTTACAATCAGACCATAGAAGCCCTTTGATGTGGAATTGAAGTTTTCTTAAGGTTTAAGAGTATTCCCTGGTCACTATAACAACAACAAAGAAACAGACTGGTCTCCTACCATAATGCCTTTCCCCTTTACTCACAGCTCCTATTTCCCAATTCATTCGTCATTTTCATTAGTCTCTGGGCTCACTCAATGTTGGCCAACTCTTGCTTAATAAACTAGTGCTCGGGGCAAGTGAAAAACGCTTTGAAGCATTCCTATAAAAGGAATTCCTGTCTCTCATTGGCCTGATGGGAGCATATCCAGAATATCCACTAGGAGGGAATCACGCAGAGGATCCAGGGGCATCCCTGCCTGTGGGGTCATCCATCAGTTTAGTCCCTTTCCAGAAAGGGGCGGAGGTGGGGGGAGAGCAGTGTCCTGGCCAGTTAGATGTAACCTGCATCACAGACATAGTGCTGGTCTGTTTAGTGGAAACTATTTTGTCCCATCATGTCCCAGAAATACATCTGATTTCGCACCCTAGAAGCCTGCTGCAAAGCTGCACATCAATTGCACTTTGATGTGCATTCAAAATTGAATTTTGAAACAGCATTCAAAATTGAAAGAGTTCTCTGCTGAGTCCTTCCTCAAAGAGAGAAATTCTTTTGTAATAATGAGGCCCCAGACTAATTTTTTCATACATCTGCGTCTGGGCTTTAGAATGTGTACCCCTCTTAATTCAGACAACAACTGAGAGGTACCCATTCTCCGGTTACCTGGAATCAATCACTCCCAGTTTAATGACTATTGGTTTCCTATCATCATTCGCCATCCTCATCATTAGTGTGTGCTCACTCAGTGCCTGTAGGTCAGCTGGGAATCAGGCTTCCCAGAATGAGGCAGGGACTCTTAAGCTCAGGATGGCGGCCTTCTGGGGGATGGTGGAAAACACAACCCCACATCCCTAAGCTTCTGCCTGTGGAAACTGGTAAATGATGCATCACCGAGGTGCCTCAGATAGAAATGCAGCTTTACAGACAAGGTAAGTGTGTGCTAAGTAGATAAACACAATACCATCTTAAGCATTCTTGGATGGCTTCACTCTGTGATTTATCCATGAGCAATGTTAAACCAAGCCAGCTCCCCAGCCTCTCCTCCCATGCTCACGGGGCTACAATCTTCTGTGTGTGCCCCAAGTGTGAGCCTTGGAGCCAACAGGGAGATCAAGGCTCATCTGAAACCCTCAACTCCCATCTTATGATCAGTTACACCACTCACTGCCAGGAAGAGCTGCAGGGGCACCCCACCTCCCCCCACTTTCCTCTCCCAGCAGTGTCCCTGTATGGCAGCTACTGTGCAACAACCAGAGAGACTTGGTGAAATGCTCCAATCTGAGGAACAACGAGGCCACTTAAGTGGTCAGAGGTGAATGGCCAAGATGCACCTGGAATCCTCCCTTGTCTAAATCCTTCTGTCACTCTCTGTGGGGGAGCAATGTGAGGCCCTTGAGATGCTGGCATTGCATCTACTCTCTCCCTACAGGAGGGGCCCCAACTGTACTTGCCGGGCAGTGGGGAGATGTTCTCCCTAAGCTCTATGATGGGAGGGAGGCTTGGGGCAGATGTGGGCATCAGAAGGAATCAGGAGCTCTGCCCCAGTCACCAAATGGCTGTATGTTCTTGCCCTTGGTATCCTCATCTCTAAGGGCTCCTTCGGGTTCTGAAAGACTGACTCTGGTCCTTTGCTTTATTTGTTTTATTTTATTTTTTATTGTTGTTCAAGTACAGTTGTCTCCATTTTCCTGCCATCACTTCTCCCCACCCCTCACACCCCCACCTCCCACTCTCCTTGGCTTTAGTTCTTTGTCCCAGTTGGCAGCACGTTCACGTGTGGACTATTGTTCTGTGGATGTTCCTAAGACATGAACGTCCATGCTTTGCATGTGCATACCTGTTGGATGTGTCTGAAGGGCTTGACCATGGAAGGAAGGGGCGGCTCCATGTTGTTTCTCTTAAATACAAGTTTGAACAGAAGGAGCATCACATTTTGCTCCTAAAATTGACTGAAGAGGACTTGAGGGTTGCCTACCCACCAGCATGACGCTCTGCACCTGCCCATCAAATGTGGGCCCATGTGAATGCCTAGTTATTTCTGTAGTAAAAAGAGCAGACCAGGTGAGGTCTGTCCATGTGGAAGCACATGTTCTGAGTCCTGAACCTTGGGGGTTTCTTGAGATCAGCTAGCTCCTGTTGGGGAGCAATATTGCCACTGAATGTAGGAACAAAGGGGTCCATGAGGTGGAGGGTCTGGCCCCCACAGAGGCAGGCTGGGTGGCACCTTAGAGATACCAAATATTGAGGAAGTCTGCTGCCCTGACACAAATAGTCAAGGTTGAAAAGTGTTTCTGGTTGGGAGTCTCAGGTATCCTCATGGAACTATCTTCTCTACACTCAGTTGTGGGAACTGGGAGAGCCAGGTTGAGACTGCTCCTCTAAACGGCCTCCACTGCCCTTTCCCTTTTACTGTGAGCTCCAGAAAGGAAGGGGCTTCTTCTGCCCTGTTCACTGCTCTATTGCCTGTGCCTAGAACAGTGAACACTGGCACATAGTAGTTCCTAATAAACATTTTATTAACTATAAGCAGGACTCTCCGACATAGTAAGAGAGGCCCTCTGGGAGGGATGGGGGATGGGTGACTGGGATCTGGGCCCTTAGACACTGTGCCTAGGAACCTTGGCTCTGTGAAGCAGGCAGCCTGCTCTAGGGGTTTACCTAAGGCTCTCTATCTCATCCGGCCTGCCCTCCTCTGGCCCTGACCTGGTTGGAAGCCAAAGCTCTTCTGTGCACCCTCTCTCTCCCCTCCTCCACTGACCTCCCCAGCCCCACTGGCCATCTGGCCCAGTCTCCTTGAAATCCACCACAGCCAAAGGCCTCAGGGTCCCTCTGAGAATGGGAGAGACCACCCTGAGCAGGATGGGCAGGAAGCAAGGAAATCACCGAGTTTGGCACTCGCGGCCTTGGGCACCAGGGCACATACCGTCACTCTAGAATCCACCACTCCCCAAAACCTCAAGAAAACTCCTCCCAGAAAGGCTCAACACTACAAAGTTGGAGAGACTCGGGAGATTTGGAGAACAGGAGGGAATACTTAGTTCTTTTTTTTATATTAGACAACCTGTATCAAGTGAACTTCTGCCCCAATTCCATCTGTGAAAGACCCTTAACCCTCGGAGGCAAATTAACACTCAGACCACCAGAAAACCAGTGCAGGTAGAAAGGTAGACTGATGTGCAAGCCCTGAACAGGTGTTCTCAGGGAACAGGTGGAAAGGGGTTAGTGCCTGGGCAGTTTATCTAAGAAAGCTTCTTGGGGGTGAATTCTAAGCAGAATGATAATGGAGGTTAAAATCGAAACAAAAAAGCCTTTCTTGGCATGAATGAAATAAAGTGTTCATAGTCTCTAAGTTTCCAGGTTTTAAAGGGGTAGCGACACAGGCTGTCAGGTCTAGGCGTTCATGTAGAAATCATCCACTGGGGTAAAGGTCACGACCAAGGTCAAAGGTCACAGAGGAGGGATTGAGGGAATAAGAGAAGTAAAAGACTTACTATTTTCATCTATCTCACAGAAGTCAGTAGGACAGCCTAGTTTTGGAAACACCAATCCAGGTGGAAAAATTAGAGGGAGGAGGCAGAGAAGGAAGGAAGGGGACTACTCCAGACGAGGTATGATGGCTGAGAGGAACCAGAATGGGAAAGGACGAGATGGCAATGCCGAGGAATAGGCCCCTGGGAGAGCGTATGGGAAAGAAAGGAATGACCCGGGAGGAAAGACAGGTGAAGCCAGCCTCCACATGGGAAGCTTCATGGGAGAAAGCTGTGGCAGTTCCCATTCCCACGGGCATGCCTGTCTCCGGGCCTTGACCCTTTGTTTCACGGGAAGTTCTGAAGGGTTTAGTCAGCATGGCTCAGGACACAAGTGTTCCTTTTTCTGGGAGAAAGATTATCATGAAAGGAGTACAGAAAACAAAGATGATTATTCTTTCCACCCCAAACGCATGCACCACCCCAGCGAGGACCTGGGAGCATTGGCCACCAGGTGAGAGAACGCCTGTGCTCCTCCTGGCCTGTATCAACAAAAGCGATGATTCATAGGTTCCCTGTGGAAACTGAGACTCTCAAACAATCTCTCAATGGAGAAGAGGCCCACCCCCTGGCCTTGGCTCCAAGGAGGAAATAGCTCAGACAACAGAGAACCGCCATTCCAAGTGCCAAACTGCCAGTCCAGGCAGGGGAGCGTCTGCCAGCCCTTCAGTTACCGTGTGCCTCCGGAAGGGCACTTGTGTGGCAAGGCCATGGAATTTGGCCCTGCCTGTCACTGGCTAGGCAATGTCCACCTGCTTAATTTACCATTTGGGGACTCAGTTTCCTCATCCACAAAAGGGAGACTGAATGCATTTCAGTTCCTCTCTCACTCCGCCATCCTTCAAAATCACTGCAAGAAGCAAGAAGTCGGCAAGATAAAAGGAGATCTAGCAATGCCTCTGTCTGACTCCCCAGGGTAGTGACAGAGAGTTGAGAGGCAGATAGAAGGGAACAAGGAGCCCTGTAAACTTTCCAGTTTCAGACAGAGACAAATGGGAGAGGGAGGGCACAGTCAACAAGGCTAGCAGGGAGAAGAAGGAAAAATCCTCTACTTGGTGCAATCACTGGAGCTTTGATGAAGGATTAAAGGGTGGGGAAGCCCTGGCCCTCAGCAGGAGGGGTGGCCCGTCTGGGAGACTTCTGGAATAAGGCAGCCTCAAAGAAGAGCAGGGAAGTAGTGAAAAGGTCTAGCACCTTTCCTTAAGTTACCTAACGAGCGTCGATGTTGTCTTCCCAAGAGAAACACAAGTCCATTATGAAAGAAAAAGAATGTGGATTGTGCTCCTTGCGAACTTGCCACAGGATGGACACACCACCGCCACTTCATTCATACTTGCTTGATAGTATCAGAAGGAAAGAAGACTCAACAAACATTTACTCAGCATTTACACGGCTGAGACATTGCAAAAGTCGTTTTCACACATGAATGCTCACCACAATCCCAGTTTTATAGACACCCAAACTGAGGCTCAGGGAAGTTCATGACTGGCTCAAGGTCTCACAACGAGTACATGGCAGGCCAGAGATTCAACCCTATCTCTCCATTCTCATAGCTTCTCTTCATGGCAGACAGAGGGCCTGGTCTTTAGAGTCACATTATGTTAGAGTAGACAGGACATGTGTGCACGTGCACGTTCTTGCTCCAGAATTTCCTGTGACCTGCACAACAGAGATGGAAGCTTAAGAGCAAAATAAAGGGGCAGTCAAAACTGGGTGGGTTCCTGAGAAAGATGAGTGTAGAGCAGGATTTTCAAGATCTGGAGGGGCAGCTTGATGGGAGGAGGGAGACTGGGCTATAATAGCTGGGGAAATGCTCAGGCATGGGAAGCACAGCTAAGGGATAGGAAAGAACAGGAAATAGTAAATCACAGTCACTTACACTGACACAAGGTGTTTGGACAGGAGGGAGTCAGTCCCAGGCCTAAGAAAACGGTTTAGAAATGAGGCAGTGTTTTCTGAGTCTATTATAAGATGCATGATTACAACATGACTGCAAGCAATTAACGAGTTTCTCATTCATTTGCTGATCAAGTTGTGACTGGAAAGGAGTTTCCACGTGGGGGAGGGGAGGCTGCTGGGGAACCAACCAGTGGCTCGTGCACCATTTCCAGAGGGGAGCTGAGTGTGAGCTCAGGGTTGGCAAATGCCTAGGAGATGCCATCAGAAGCCTCCATTAGCACTGCCCCGCCCCTCCCAGAGGCTCATAAAAACCCAGGGGCCTGGGGCTCCCCAGATATCCTGCCTTCTCTATCCCCCTTCACACACACCCACTTCTGAAGCTCCTCTTGCCCCACTTTCTCAGGCACCATGTCCAGGCAGTCCACCATCACTTTTCAGACTGGCAGCCGCAGGGGCTTCAGCACTGCCTCAGCCTCCAGTCGCCCTTGCTTTAGCTCAGCCTCTGTGGCCCGCTCCACTTGGGGCAGTGGAGGTCTGAGAAGAATTAGTGATCCTGGGGCCAGCTTTGGAAGCCGCAGTCTCTACAACCTAGGGGGCACCAAGCGGGTCTCTATCAGTGGGGGTGGTGGCAACTTCCGAAGTGGCTTTGGTGGCCGGGTGAGCAGTGGCTTTGGGGTCAGCAGTGGATTTGGCTATGGGGGAGGAGTGGGAGGGAGCTTTGGTGGCCCTGGCTTCCCTGTCTGTCCCCCTGGAGGCATCCAAGAGGTCACTGTCAACCAGAGTCTCCTGACTCCCCTCAACCTGCAAATCGACCCCACCATCCAGCGAGTGCGGAAAGAGGAGCGGGAGCAGATCAAGACCCTCAACAACAAGTTTGCCTCCTTCATCGACAAGGTGAGCCGGGAGCTGCATCTGCTCCACTGGGTTAGGCTGGTAGGACCTCGTGGAGAGGCCGGGCCTGGAGGAGAAGCAGGAATACAACAGCCTCCCTAGAAAAGGTACCTCCCAGGGGATGAGGTATTTACAAATGGGAACCTTGTGGAAATTTCTCCTTGTCCTTCTTGGGAGCCACGTGGGCTGGTTCAGTCAATACCAGGGCAAGTTCAGCTGTTCTCTACAGGAGGAGTTTCCACTAAGCAAACTGACCTAACCCAGAGCAGGCATTATTGAGACTGTCCACCCAAGAATCGAGGCTCCCTGCAGAGGCTTCCGAGCCCCACTACACTAGTTCTATGGAAGCCCTTGAGAACTTTGGGGTTGCTTCAAGGGCTTTCTCATCTTGACTTGGAGCTGTCAATTGAGTTGAAATATGGGCATCAGGTAAAAAGTGTACTTTTCTCCTTTCCCGTATTAATTGGAATGTCTGGCTCCAATTAATTTCTCAAGTCTCCCATGTTTCTCAAGATTTCATTCTCTTCTTCCTCCTTCCAGGTGCGGTTCCTAGAGCAGCAGAACAAGGTCCTAGAGACCAAGTGGAGCCTCCTGCAGGGGCAGGGCACCAAGACCGTGAGGCAGAACCTGGAGCCCTTCTTTGATGTCTACCTCAATGACCTCCGCCGGCAGCTGGACAGCGTCACCACTGAGAGGGGCAGGCTGGATGCTGAGCTGAGGAACATGCAGGATGTTGTAGAAGATTTCAAAGTCAGGCAAGTGGAAGATGGGCTGCTGGTCACACACAGTCATCTCAGGGCTCCTGTTCATGAGTACCCTAGAGGCACAAAGTTGCAAATGCCGGTATCAGCTGGGAGGTTTGTAGCTTGCAGTCATTATCCCATTGGATGAGGACAGCATGGTGGGGGGCAACAGAGAGACCCTCAGCTCGTGCACCACTATTAATGAGAAGCCTATTCTCACCTGTCTACATGACCACAAAGGGATATCTATATCACCTAACAGAATATTGTTACTCTGGAAAGCAGAATATTATTTCGAGGTTAGCATATGATTTAACTCCACTGGGCATGGGCTCCATTACTGAGATGGCTTGCATTTCCAGGATGCACATTAGAGTATGAGCGAGACAATCTGGTCCTCCTTGAGGAGGCAAAATTGGACTGGCGATCATCTGGGCTGCTGTATTCAGTGCAGGTATTCAGTGCAGGTGAGATATTCAGTGTAAGACAGCGGTCCCCCCTAAACTATTAGCTGCCTTACCCTTGATTGCTGAGGCACAACTGCACCTACTTACTAAAAGTACACTGCTCAAACAGCTGCCCTGCAGTTCATGACATATACCAAAATCTACCAGGAGCGATGCCCTGAACAAAGTCTACAGCAGGCACTTGAGAAAGCAAAAGGTTTTAAAGATTGTAATTGTACATCTCTAAGAAGATGGAGTGGGCCAAACACCTGTTTCTAGTTCCATAGGTTCCATGCTCCCTTTCTAGTCTTACTAAAGAAAGAATAAGAAAAAAAAAAAAAAACTTCTGGCAGAAGAAATTATTCTCCTTTCATAGAGGGAGAAATAGAGGTTAAGTGAATCACCCAAAGTCACACACAGGTCAGCAGAAGAGCTGGAGGGGATGCAAGGTCTCTTCATTCTTGCTGCCCCCGCACGCACCTCCACAGCCCGGGAAGAGCTCCACCAAAGCCTTGCTCAACAGCACACCCCCTCTCCTCTGCACACAGGTACGAGGATGAAATTAACAAGCGCACGGCTTCTGAGAATGAGTTTGTGGGCCTGAAGAAGGTGGGTGGAAATGCCTCACAAAGGAGAAGATTCAAAACTGAATCCTGGAGTGTGGGATGTCCCGACCCTTGGGCCACCCAAGAAATGTCACACAACCTGGAGAATAACTGGAGAGCTCAAACCTGCCAAAGTGCTCCCTCTGTCTTTGTGGCCCCACTGCCCCTTCTTAGGGTGTTGTGAGCCCAGGGAACTCAAGCCTCCAGTTCTCAGTAATCGCCCACCCCCACCTCTCAACCCCAGGTGCAGAGTTGCTAAAGTCCAACCTAGAAGGGCCAGAGAAGAGTCTGCTCAACTTCTGTAGGACTTGTCACTTGTAGCCGGGGTCTCAGAGGGGCATCCTGTGCTGTTGTTCCAGGATGTGGATGTCGCCTACATGAACAAGGTAGAGCTGGAGGCCAAGGTCAGCTGTCTGACCGACGAGATCAACTTCTTACGGATGCTCTATGAGGAAGTAAGAGCCTGCGGATGTTTTTATCCCTCCTAGTTCTGGTCCCTGGAAAGAAAAAATGCTGCAGAGAATGTCATGCCCGTAGTGCCCCCATGGGGTACTGTGCCCCAGATGCACCAAGCTGGAGTTTGGAAGTTTGGGGGACCCAGGAGAACTGCTTGAAATCTTGCCACACTAAACCCAGCCTATCCCAGCTGTGAGGCTTATTCCCCCCATCCCATAGCATATCAAGGAAGGAGTGCTGATTCTTGAACCCCAGGTCACTGGGTAACACTCTGAAGGGAGCAACACCTACCTCTCCATTCCCCCTCCCAGAAAAATTCTAAAGGCAGGCTGTGTCTCAGCTCACTGGCCAGCTTCTAACCCCCTGAAGATGCTTCATTCTGGGCACTGCCACTCTGAAAGCAGAGACCTGGGCCTGTGGGGAGGGAGAGAGAAGCAGGGAGGGATAAAGACATGCTGTGCAGGGGGCAGAGGGTCCTAAAAATCACCTGATCCTAAAGAAACCTTTTAAGCCAACATATGTCATAGTCAACTGCATGTAACTGGATCAGAGAACTCTTACCCACCCTGTGTATCCAGGGAAATCACCCAAATGAGAGTCTGGAGAAGCAAGACTAGGGACACAATCCCATTACATGGGCCTGTGACCCAGACACCCCTTGGGAGTACCCAGGGAGGAGCCAAAAGACTCCCCACCAGGAATGCCAAAGAAATGCTTGCTGACCTAGACAGGTGCTCAACTGCATGATTTCAAGATCCCTTCTTCTTATGCCTTGATGACACTGAGTTTACTGGCTCTGCAGGAGCTGTCCCAAATGCAGACCCAGGTCAGCGACACGTCTGTGGTGCTGTCCATGGACAACAACCGCAGCCTGGACCTGGACAGCATCATCGCTGAGGTCAAGGCCCAGTATGAGGACATTGCCAACCGCAGCCGGGCTGAGGCTGAGTCCTGGTACCAGACCAAGGTGAGTGTGGGCACCTCCATGATAGGGTCCAGAGCTAGTGTTCTCTGAAACCCCAAATCGTCACCTAACTATTAGCGGTAAGCTTCTGGCTAAACATGTGAGCATTTCCATCTCTTTCAACTTGGCGGAAGCATCTTTGATCCTATGAAAACTTAGCTCAAAATGTGTATGGGGACCCAACCATACACACTATTATGTGGTCAGCTCATGTTAGGCACTCAGGAGAGCCACCCACCCCACATCACTTATGATCTGGGCGGGGGCTGGGTGAGACTGAAATATCCAAGAAACAGTCATGAAGCTGTTTCCAAATGGCTTATTTAGTCAGTGCGTGTTCACAGAGCTCCTACTATATGCCAAGCAGGTTACAGAGTTGTAAATAAATAAACTGCAAACAGAACCCCAGGTCTGGGAAGACATAAAGTGAACGGATGCTCTTGGAAGGGAAAATGACAACATTAACCAAAAGCTTCCAAGAAACAGTGTGTTTTCAGTCCACTTGGGAAGCAGTGAGGAACAAGAGTACCAAGGAAGGGGAGGTGTTTAAGGCTAAGCAAGCAGTTCTGCAGGGCTAGAAGGTGGAAATTAACACTTTGCTGAGCAAAAGAGTTTGTATCTGGAAGAGGAAGGTAGGGACAACCAGAGAGAGCTACTGTCCAAAAGTGCAGACAGCCAGAAGAAGGTCTGGCTTTGGAGGGGTGTGGTAGGCAGGATAGTCCAACCCATGAGATGAGCCTCCTGACAAATCCAGGTGCTGTTCAGGGGCAACTGCTCACCTATAAGCTGGCTCCTGCCCCTTGCCCTGCTCCATGCACTCACTGCAAGGTGGTAGGAAGGTAGAGGGTGTCAGCTGACAGGGGTGCACGGTGCAGAGGCAGCCCCCTGATGGTGAGTGGAGGTGGGATACACTTAACCCCCAAGTGGAGTGGTTGAAATTTACAGCAGATAATTTCTTTTGTTGGCAACGTTATCATTCCCTTTAACAATGTGTATCTAGAAACAGAGGAGCTGAGCTAGTCAGCACTTTCAAAACCCAAATACTCACACAGGCAGAGGACCTTCTTTCATTGGGAAAGGTGCGGCTTTCACTCCAGTCTGCTAGAGTGGACAGGGTGCATTCATTCTCCCAAATGAGCATGTCTTGGATGTGCACCTAGATGAAGTGGAGAGCTATTCTGTTACATAGTCTTCAGAACTGGATCCTCTACAGCCTCGGCTCCACCCAGCACCATCTCCTTACATCTTATTCCTGTTTCCCTAACACTGGTGTCTGGAGGATGACCAAATTCATGATCACAATCAGTCTGGATGTAGTTCCTGTGACCAGGAATTCCCCAAGGAGGGTGACCAAGTGCCCTCTCATTCCTAGAGCTCCCCAGGCTTCTTCCTGCCCCAGGGTCCTCATGTGGTCTGTTTCCCCTGTCTGAGGTGGCCTCTGCCCAGCCAGTCACTTGGTTTACTCCCACACTTCAGAGCACAGCCCCAGGACCTCCATCTCTGAAAGGACTTCCCTGATCACCACCCCCACTTCCATATCTAGATCAGATTCCTTGATTACACTCCTATAGGACTCTGTTAATTTCTAAGGGGCACTTACCTCAGTTTGGAACTATATATCCAATAGTATGCTGATTTGATTAATGTCCATCTCCCCCAATTAATTGTAAGCAGGGCAGTCTATGTTCTCTGATATTCCCAGGGCCTAGTACATGCCTGTCAAGTAGATGTGCTCAAGAAATATCACCTGAATAAATGAGCAAGGGTTTGTGTGAGTGATTAGTGAACAGGGGCCTGTGGTGGCCCTGAGGGCCAGGCTGGGCACACAGGCAGTGTCCAGCCCAAGTGTTTGATGAGATGGCTGGCTCTTCTCTGGCTCCTTCAGTATGAGGAGCTGCAGGTCACAGCAGGCAGACATGGCGATGATCTTCGAAGCACCAAACAAGAGATTGCCGAGGTGAACCGGATGATCCAGAGGCTGAGAAGCGAGATTGACAACGTGAAGAAGCAGGTAAAGTTTTGGCAGAGCCAAGAGCTCCCTGCACACTCACTTCTTCTGGGTCATTCTGCCATGTGTACAAGACTCCAATCAAGAAGCACCACACATCCAGGTGCTTCCAGTAGGCTCATGGCTTACCCTTTCCTCACAGTGCGCCAGCCTGCAAACAGCCATCGCTGACGCAGAGCAGCGCGGAGAACTGGCCCTCAAGGATGCACGAGCCAAGCTGGTGGACCTGGAGGAGGCCCTGCAGAAGGCCAAGCAGGACATGGCCCGGCTGCTGCGGGAGTATCAGGAGCTGATGAACGTCAAGCTGGCCCTGGACGTGGAGATCGCCACCTACAGGAAGCTGCTGGAGGGCGAGGAGAGCCGGTAAGGGCAGAGGCAGTAACTCCACCCCAGCTGCCTGGCCATTCCTAGGGGCTCAGGTTGCTGCAGCCCTCTCCTTACCTGGAAAAGAGAACAAAATGCAAGTGGAATTGAGTTATGACAAAGAATGCAGGTGCAATTTTTTCCAGGTTAGTAAGTCATTATCAGACTCCCGCATTTGAGGGATAATTACTTTTAGCACCCCATAGAAATCTAGGGCCTGATCAGGTCCAAGTAATCAAGTTCTGGCCAAGGAGAAATTTGGTTACATGGCAGGGCTGGATATGTGGCATGAAAGGCTCTGGACTGTGAATAAATTGTCCTAGGGTTTATGCTTACCACTGAATCCTGCCACTGACAGGCTGTGTTACCTTAGGAAGTCAGTATCCCTTCTCTGGTCCTCAGTTTCTTCAGTGATAGAATAGAGGCCAGGTCACATGATCTGGCTCAGTGGGAGCTTTGTGCTCTGCCAGTTACCAGCTGTGTGACCCAGAGCAAATGACTTAACCTCTCCATTCCTCAGTGTTCTTGCCTGTAAAAGGAGAATAACCATAGTTTCTAGCTCATGCGGTTTTAAGAGGGTCAATACAGGGACTACACATGAAGCTCTTAACCCAATGCATGGCACACAAAAAGTGCTCATTAAATGACAGTTATCATTCCATTTAGTGGCCAAAGACATGGGCTGTGGTGCCAAATGAATCTAGCTTCAAATCCAGCTTTGTGACCATAGGAGACTTAATTACCTCTCTGAGCTTCAGTTTCTACGTCTATAAAACTGAGACAATAACGCCTACTTAATGGGGTTGTTGAGAGAATAAGTGGCATCATGCAGGTAACAGGGACCTGGTAATTGTCAGCTCTCTTAGCGCTCTAAGTATGTATTTGTACATGAACGCCAGTTCTGTCCTCGAGATCCGAAAACAAAGTCACTCCAGTGGCTGCCAGGAGGATGGACTGTTTGTTGCCAGTGCTGTGTTTGCGCCCCAGATGCCTCTCCAGGCCCTTGACGGGCTCAGCGCGGCCGGGGCACGACAATGAGCCATTGTTGAGAGAGAGCTCTCCTCCTTCCCTGACAAGCGCTGCCTTTTCCGCGGACACCAGCATGTAATTGGCTTTGATCTTCACAAGGTGTCTACCTAGTTTAAACCAAAACTGTGTCTCTGGGATGACAGGTTTTACTCCTATAAACCTCAAACTCCACATTATTTCATTCATTAAATGATTTTTTAAATAATACTAGTATTTAAATCATTTCAACCCCCATTTTTCTGCAATAAAAGTAATAAAGGATTTTTTAATGCATTTAAAATAATTGTAAAAATGTCATTTCTAATGCCCACAAGCTTCTGGACACAATAGTAACCTCCTTCTCCCCACTCCTTTCAATCAGGCTGAGTGGAGAGGGTGTTTCTCCAGTTAACATCTGTGAGTATGACATCCGTTGTGCCATTTGGAGGGTGTGTGGTTGGAGGGTGGGGAGGTGGTGGGCATGCCTGAGGCATTGGGAGGGATCCCACCAGAAGGGCTCATTTTGAGGTTTGAGGTTTTGAATCTGTTAAAAAGAGAGTCGTGTTAGGAGAGAGTCTTCCATGTCACAATATTTACCTCTTTGCAAGTGAAAGATGCCACGGTGGGGGGCGGCGGGGGGCGGCGATGGGAGGTTTGCTGCACTCCTTCTGCTTGGGTTTGGAAGACCCACAGGCCACACACCCACCTCCCAGGACTTCACATCATTCTTGCTGGGGCTGCAAGTCTAGCTCAGAGATGAGTATTTGATGTAGGTAGAATTTATGAAAACTCCTGGTCTGCCCTCCATTTTTGAAGGGAGCCTTCATGTGGAGCACAAGGGCATTGCCATTCAGACAGTTTGGGAAGAAGCCCCAGTGCTTAGCCTAACTGTGCAGAATATAAGTGCAGAGAGTTACCAAGGATTTTCAAGGCAATGAGAGCCCATAAGGCATGGTATGTGGATGCAACTACACAAGAAACAGAAACAGAAGAGGTTAGCAAGCTGGCCCAGCCCTGCGCCGGTAAGAGCAGAAGGCATCACTCACAGAGCTCAGTGCTGGCACCTTGAGACCAACAGAAATGACTTCTCCAATGTATACTCCACAAGTGAGTTTGGTTTGCTTGATGTGGGATTCACAAATGCAATTGATTATATTGGCCAATGGTTCTAGAAGGCAGAACCCTCTAAACCACTCAGGTGTCCTTGGGAATGGATGGCCCTGGGAATGGACGGCACAACCTCCGAAATTTCCTTTCTCTTGAAAGCACCTAAAAGTCTGCGTTGGTCTCCTAGGGCTGCCACAATGAAGTACGCAAACTGGGTGGCTTAAAACAACAGAAATTTACCATTCTCACAGTTCTGCAGGCTGGAAACCCCAAACTGAGGTGCCCACAGGACCATGTTCCCTGTGAAACTGGAGGCGAGAATTCCCCCTTGCCTCTTCTAGCTTCTGGCGGCTGCTGTCAGTCCTTGGCTCCTCACTCCACTCTGATCATATGGTCCTTTCTTTGTGGCCTGTCTTCACATAAGGACACTGTCCCTCTTCTTATAAGGACATTAGTCATACTGGATTAGAGCCCACCCTAGTCATTCCTCTCTTAACTTGATTATATCTGCAAGATCCTATTCCAAATAAGGTCACATTCACAGGTACTGGGATTCAATATATGTTTTTGGAGGATATAATTCATCCCACAACACAAAGTCTACTTTTTTAGTTCAATTTTCCTTCTCCAGAGCCCCAAGTAGGATACGAGATATTTAAGGTGATGATGGTTATAAAAGTTAGGGAAAGAGCAAGTTGGGGAGAGAATAAGGGCCAAGCTGGCTGGCCCATGGGTCATCTGTCACTTGGTCTATCAAGAATATTCCAGCTCCCCCCTCCCACCAGGATTCAGTGCACAGAGGCTGGGAAGCGCCAAGAGAAGCATATAGATGCCCTGCTGTGAGCGTCCAGAATGAACAGACCCACAAAGGGAGACAGGGACAGAGCAGCAGGGGAGAGTGTGGTGGGATCAAAGGGGAAGGCAGGTGGGCTGGAACAGCTTCTCAGAAGAGAGAAGTCTCCATTAAGTTCTGGAAGGAAAAGAGAGACACCGAGTAGCAGAGGGGAGGCAGAAAGCCATTTTGGGTTGGGAGAATGCCCAGAGCTGCAGCACAGAGAGATCCAGGCTGAGGCATAGGACAGTGACTTCACCACACTGGGGGTTGGAGGCGATGCCGGGGGTTGGGGGGGACAGCAATTAAAAGAAGACTGACAGCTGCCTGACGAGACCACACCATCCTCTCCCCAGGAACTTCAGGGCACAGGTCTTGACACCCCAGGTCCTCTGATGTCTTCTCTCCTGCCCTTGATTCTGATCATGTCTCCTCTCTTCCGGCAGCTGTGGTCACTTCCACAATTTCCAGTGGCTATGGCGGTGGCAGTGGCATCGGAGGCGGAAGCCTGGGTCTTGGTGGGGGCAGCGGCTACTCCTTCACCACCAATGGTGGGCACAGCTTGGGTGTGGGCCTGGGGGGCTCCAGCTTCAGTGCTGGTAGCAGCCGGGGTCCTGTGGGCAATGGCTCCAATGTCAAGTTTGTCTCCACCACATCCTCCAGCCGAAAAAGCTATAAGCACTAAGTATAGCCACCCCGCTCCCCTGCTCCTGTCCTGAAATCAGATCTGCCCACTGCCCTGGGTCATTCTCCTGATCCCCTTCACAAGGCCCACCTGTGCTGCTAGGAAGCAGCTGAACCCCATCATGGCTGAACCCCATTTTCCAACCTGAGCCAGCCTCTGCCCTCCTGATAGTCGCCAGACTGCTCCTGGTGCCCTCTCTGTGCCAAAGCACAGAGACTTTCAAGATTCACCTTCAGCTTGTCTTGCAGAGATTCCCCCTTTAGCCCTGCCTCCCTCCCTCCCTCCAGATGCAGAAATGGGGAGTCTGTGTCTCCCAGGCCATCTTAATGCCAGGTTGTCAACCCCATTGTCTCATGGTGCTTATAAGCTGTCTGCTGGAAGTGAGGGCTCCCTCTCTCCCCTCCCTGGAATGTGTCAATTAAATGTATGTGTAATGTGTTTGGCGTCCAGCCCTCTCTTTGGAATGGTGACCCAGTACAGAAAATTCTCCTCCTCCTCCTCCTGCTCCTCCTTCTCAGGTCTCCTCCCAGCACAAGGACCCACACAAGGAGTGCTCAGAGCACATCAAACCTCCTTTCCCCACTCCCACCCAGAGCTAAGAAGGCTGGACTGGGGAGAGATGGGAGGAACAAGAGGGCAGACCCCACACCCAAGCTTCTGCCCATTTCCTCCTACCTCTCACTGAGATGCCTTCGTTGAGAAGCCCAAGCCTCTGGGCAGAGGCTCTACCTAGCCTCCTCACTACGTGTGTCATGCAGGGAGGAGCCATCCCCTCCCAAAGCCAGGCTGTTCCTCCAGGACACTGACGTACAGTGGGCTGCCCAGCCCTCTGCCAGCAAAGGGGCCATTGTTCCCTGACAGCTTCAAACTTGCAGACCTGAGCAGAGAAATAACAGGGCAGGAGTGGAGTTAAAAGTCTGCCCTGGGGCAGTGCTTTCGCCCAGCTGAGGAGACATTCAGACCCATAATTGCAGCAATAAGACATCCGGGAATCTCCCACATTCCTGAGTTTACAGCATTCCGGACCCCCTCTCATCAAGGAAAATTTGGAAGGGTTGAGGGGAGAGGATGGCAAGCAGGAGAGAAATGACACTGAGAACAACTGTTAAATATCCCCGGTGGAGGGGGGAGGAGCAAGTCAAGACCTGGGACAAGAGGAGTAGAAGGGACAAAAATTTGGAGTGAAATTCTGAGTCTGCTTCCCTTCGACAAGCCACCTCTGTCCCTCGCTATGAGGTGCAGTCAGGACACTGGGCCCCCATCAGCGCAGCAGTCACTAGCTATGCGTAGTCTGCCTAGTTTCTTAACCACTCTGTGCCTCAGTTGCTTCATGTGCAAAACAAGAACGGCACTAACAACCACAGGGCGCTGCGTATAGACTAAATGAGTAGACAAGTGTAAAATAGCTACCCATAGTAGCTGCCCAGTAAATGTTAGCAGTTTGTATTGCCACATTCTCGCAAAGTTATCATGAGAATCAAATGACACAGTGCTTGCAACTGACCTGCCACATGATCTCACATAGGTTGAATCTTCAATGAATGGGATTTCTTTATAAGTGGCCATGGCCTTGGGAAGGGTAAAATCAAGCGCTTGGGTTCAGGGTCCAAGACCTGGAAAGCAAGACGAGAGGAGCAGAGGAGCTGGAGTGGGAGTGTCTCCATCCTGTGGCAGAGACCCTAGGCGGGCAGGGGGCCCAGGATCCAGGCCTGCCCCAGGCTCGAATGCCCAGGCCCAGTCCTGCCCTAGGTAGGGTGTTTCCATGATGATTAGTGGGGCAGGAAGATGGGCCGTGGCCAGACATGCCATTGAGATGAACTCAACGCAGTGGTCTTTGATCTTCTTCGGCCAAGCCCAGTTCTTGAAAAGGATAAAAGTCAAGGAGATTTGGGGAGAGTTAGACTCTGAAGCCTTCTCATCCTTTTGACATTTTCACTCCTCTGACCTTCTGGCTCCAGCTCCCATCATGACCCAACGATCCTCTATCACCATCAAGTCGGGGGGCACTCGGAACTTCAGTGCTTCCTCAGCGAACCTCCTCCCAGGCAGCCGGACCAGCTTCAGCTCTGTCTCCATGACCCAGGGTGGGAAGGGCTTCGGGGGTGGCTTCGGGACCAGGAGCCTCCATGGCCTTGGAGGCAGCAAGAGAATCTCTGTCAGCGGGGGCTACCGCTCTGGCCGGGGCTACGGTGGTGCTGGCTATGGGATGAGTCTTGGTGGTATGGGGTACAGGGTAGGGGGATTTGGAGGTGGGATGATGCCTGGAGCTGGAGGCATCCAGGAGGTCACTGTCAACCAGAGCCTCCTGACCCCCCTCCACCTGGAGATCGACCCCTCCCTCCAGCGAGTACGGAAGGAGGAGCGGGAGCAGATCAAGACTCTCAACAACAAGTTTGCCTCCTTCATCGACAAGGTGAGAGGCAAGTGGGGTGCCCACCTGCCCACCAGAAACACTGGGGGATCTCTGCTCTCTGTGGCTTTCTGAGGTCAGCTGAGACTTGCCCAAGACCTGTGATCCTGGGGAGTGAGAAAACTACTAGGGAGGAGGGGGTGGTTTCCCACTTTGTTGAGGTGGGAGCAGAAAAATGCCCACCTCCAGGCTCCAGAGCTTTCTGACCCATTGCAAGGACATTGTCTTTTGATGGCTAGTGATCATGTACTGGCCTTAAAATTAGACACTGAGAGGGGATTGGTTTGGAGGGAAGGGAATAAAGAAAAAAAAGGTTACAAGTTCAATTCTCAGAAGTGGGCTGAGGTCACTTTTTCCTGCCCAGTTTAATAGGAGCAAGTCTTCCCATGGCGACCTCTCTAGTGAACTGGGTATGCCTGGGAAGCTGGTGGCTCACCAGGGGCTGCTCAAAGGGTTTCACTCTTTTTTTCTGGAAAGAGGAAGGCTGTGACTTCATCACTGGGTCCCCTTTGCTGTGTGGCCTGGAATCCTAGGGATTTCCCCAGTTTGGGGAAAGAAACAATTCTATTTTGCATCACCACTGGTTCACACCCGAGCTGGTTGTTTTTACCTGGGAAGAACCAGCTCAAATATCTGGGTCATTCATACTCCACATCTGGGATCTAGAAGAAAGCATGAGGGGCTGATAAGTACAATTCCAGGTGCAACCTAAGAGGCAACAAGCCCAGGTTCATTTTTGGCTCTACTAGGAGAATCCCTGACTTCTCAGGCCTCGGTTGAGTTGGACAGATGGACTCTAAGCCACTGTCACAGGACTAACAGTCTATGAAATGCCTCATCATATGGACCCGGATCTTTGAATGTGTAAAACCTAACCACTGAGGCAGTAGTTCTTCACCTTTATCACCTGTGTCACCCCACTTGGCCTGGTGTTCGCATCAACAGCTGTGAGATTTCCAGGAGCCTGGCTCTGAGGGAGAGAACGTGGGCCCTGCTTTGCCTAGGTTCATTTGGAGGGACCTAGTTGGGGAATAAAGGGTTGTAACTAGGGAGGGACTTGGAGCCAGGACTGCCCTCCTTCCTCTGGTAATAGAAGAGAAAGCTGGTGGGGTGGGTGCGTTTGTCAAAGACCCTCTGCAGGCACATTGCTGTCTCCAAAGTCTTGGAGGCCATTTCTTCATTCTCTGAGGTCGTGTGTCATTCCATCTGCTCCCAAGGGAAGGGCTTTGTTTCGGGAGAAAGTGTTGCATATTTTTCCAGGCTGAGGGGCCGATAAGTACAATTCAAGAAAGCCAAATTTGTAGCACAAGACCACAGAGGACCTGAGAGAACAGAGGGAGGAAGGGGCTTTTCAAGGCCACACAGCTAGAGGGACATGGCTGGGACTGTGCCCAGATCCCCTCCACACCACTCCAGAGTGATCCATTCCAGCATGCCTGGAGTGTGTGGGCAACTGAGTCCAGCTTCCAGATCTCAAGAAGTTGTATTGGAAAGAAAATACACAGGTTGAGCTGTCTGCCAAGAACCTCCTATCCACTTAATGAGAGTCAAAATTTTACTCAGTAATGTGATGGCAGCGTGTTCTTTTCTCACCACACATCAGCATGGTTTGGTGTGGTCAGAAAGTCCCAGCCCCTCTGGTCCTCTTTGATTCTCCCACCTCCAAACCAAGCCACCGCCTGTGTCCCAGGCCCATTGTGCCCACATTTGCTTGGCTTTCCACATTCCAGGCTCCTTCCAGGCTGAGGATGACAAGAAGGAGTCTGCCACCTGGACTCTGAGGCCTTGCAGAGCAGCCCCCTGCACTATTGGGAGGGTCCTGGGCAGCTGCTGCAAGGAAGCCCTCACTGTCTCTCACCTCTGGCTGGGGTAGGTACGGTTCCTGGAGCAGCAGAACAAGGTCCTGGAGACCAAATGGAGCCTCCTGCAGGAGCATAAAACCACCAAGGCCAACATTGAGCCCATGTTTGAAGCCTATATCAGCAACCTGAGGCGGCAGCTGGACAGCTTGGGTGGGGAGCGAGCGAGGCTGGAGACGGAACTGAAGAACATGCAGGACGTGGTGGAGGACTTCAAGAACAAGTGAGTGGACACTCAGCCAACTCCTCCAGAAGTGCCCAGTTCAGCGGGGGAGTGGGACACACGGCTTAGAGCACCGAGGCAGTCTCAGAAAATTAACTGGGATCCTGGGGTCAAGAATGTTGGGGCTTGGGGGAGGGGCTGGGGTTACATAGGATGAAACTAACATGACCACAGAGAGCATGATACACACACAACAGCCTGATAAATTCTGCAGATGAGGAAAGTAAGGCTCTGAGAGAGAGTAGCTGACTTATCCAAGTTTGTACAAGTGGCAACGCCCGAGTTAGGGATTAAACCCATAGAATCTCACCCTCACATTTGTTCGACTCAGTCCCATTGCTAACTTACACTTGGCAATGCATTTACCCCAGCCCTGGCCAAGGGGTGGGGAACAGAGGAAAGAAACCCATAAATGCTGCCCTCTCTCTGGAAATACACACCCATGCACACACCACTAAAGATGTCCCTGTAGACACGAGTAATTTCTTACTTTTGTTGTTCTAATTTATTTCTAAGTATCTTGGCCCAAACAAAATAAGTCACGTGATAAGGAATTTCAGTTACTGCTTGTGTAGTATGGTACGAGCTGAGGCTTTAGAGCTGTGCTAATGCAGTAGCCACGTGTGCCTGTTTACATTTAAATTAATTAAAATTGAATAAGATTTAAAATTCAGCTCCTCAGTCCCACTAGCCACATTTCTGGTGCTCAGTCCCCATGTGGCTAGTGGGTGCACAGTGGATGCAGATATAGCACATGTGAGCATTTCCATGACCACAGAAAATTCTATTGGACAGCAGTGCAGAATCTAGTCAGCGGCTTTAGCATCTTGGCTCAATGACTTACTAGCTGAAAGACCTAAGCAAAACTCACTTCTTTTTTTTAATATATTTTATTGATTATGCTATTACAGTTGTCCCAATTTTTCCCCCTTTGCACCCCTCCCCCCAGTAACCCCCTTCCCTCTAGCAATCTCCCCCCTTAGTTCATGTCCATGGGTCGTATCTATAAGTTCTTTGGCTTCTCCATTTCCTATACTATTCTTAACATCCCCCTGTCTATTTTGTACCTACCAATTATACTTCTTAATCCCTGTACCTTTCCCCCCATTCTCCTCCTTCCCCCTCCCCACTGATAACTTTCCAGATGATCTCCATATTTATGATTCTGTTCCTGTTCTGGTTGTTTGCTTAGTTTGTTTTTTTTAGATTTAGTTGTTGATAGTTGTGAATTTGTTGCCATTTTAATGTCCATAGTTTTGATCTTCTTCTTTTTCTTAAATGAGTCCCTTTAACATTTCATATAATAAGGTCTTGGTGATGATGAACTCCTTTAGCTTTACCTTGACTGGGCACTTTCTCTGCCCTTCCATTCTAAATGACAGCTTTGTTGGACAGAGTAATCTAGGTTGTAGGTCCTTGCTTTTCTTCACTTTGAATATTTCTTGCCTGCAAACTTTCTTTTGAGAAATCAGCTGACGGTCTTATGGGAACTCCCCTGTAGGTGACTCTCTGCTTTTCTCTTGCTGCTTCTAAGATTCTCTCCTTATCTTTAACCTTTGGCACTTTAATTATGATGTGTCTTGGTGTGGTCCTCTTTGGGTCCAACTTCTTTGGGACTCTCTGTGCTTCCTGGACTTGTATGTCTATTTCCTTTGCCAAATTAGGGAAGTTTTCTTTCATTATTTTTTCAAATAAGTTTTCAATTTCTTGCTCTTTCTCTCTTCCTTCTTCCACCCCTATGATTCAGATGTTGGTACATGTGGAGATTCCCAGAGGCTTCTTATACTCTCCTTGGGGTTTTTTGTTTGTTTGTTTGTTTGCTTGTTTTTTGAATTCTTGTTTCTTCTTTCTGTTCTGGTTGAATGCTTACTTCTTCCTTATGTTCCAAATCATTGATTTGAACCCCGGCTTCCTTCCCTTCACTGTTGTTTCCTGTAGATTTTTCTTTTTTTCACTTAGTATAGCCTTCATTTATTCCTCTATGGTGTTGCCATACGCAATGAGTTCTTTGAGCATCCTGATGATCAGTGTTTTGAACTCTGCATCTGATTGGTTGGTTATCTCCATTTTGTTTAGTTCTTTTTCTGGGGTTTTATTCTATTATTTTATTTGGGCCATATTTTTTTGTCTCCTCAATTTGGTAGTCTCTCTGTGTTTATTTCTGTGTATTAGATAGAGCTGCTTTGACTCCCTGTCTTAGTAGCATGGCTTATTGTAGAAAAAGCACCTGTAAATTGTGTAGGGCAGAGTCATAGGTAAGCACCAGGGCAGGGCAATCTGCTTCACTGCTTTGTGGCTCTGTGTTGTGGGAAGAGCTTGGAGAGGGCACAGTGCCACTGCCTGGCTTCTGGAGGTTTGTCCGACACTCTCCCCATTTCCAGTCACTTCATCCACTCCCCTTGTGCAACTGATGCCCTTCCAGCTGTTGTCCTGGTGGTGAATTCCAAAGTGGGTGGATTTGCATACATCTTAAGACTGTGTGGGCCCTTTTAAGTGGAGTCTCCTGAAAATCCGGCAGTTTCTTCTACTGCCCCAATCTCCACTGGTTTTTATAGCCAGAAGTTATGAGAATTAATCTTCCCAGTACCGGAACCCTGGGCTTTGCAGTCTGGCCTGGGGCTGGGATCGCTTGTTCCCAAGGCATCCCTCCCAATTTTTATCTGCTACATGTGAATGTGGGACTGCTCGTTCCCACTGCCACCTCACTGTGTCTTCTCGCCTCTCTACCCATCTTCACGTCCCTGCCCTTCCTACCCATCTGGATGAATGTGGCTTCTTTAAATACTTGGTTGTCAGACTTCCATACAGTTTAATTTTCTGTGAGTTCTGGGTGTTATTTGTTTTGAGGTTTAGTTGTAATTCTCTCTGTGGTTGTGTGAGGAGGCGAAGCGTGTCTGCCTGTGCATCCATCTTGATTGGAAGTCTGATGCCTATTTTCTTACATGCGTGTTTTGGTACGGTCACCTCAGAGACCCGGGCAGGCAGACGGAGCCCTGCCAAGTCGTGAATGAAGCAGGGTGGTGAAATGATGGTGAGTGGGAGGTTTAAAATGGAAAACTCACTTCTGTAAGCCCCAATTCCTTTGTCTGTTAAAGGGGATATTAATAGCATCCACCTTACAGAGGAGTTGGGAATATTAAATCAAAACTTGCATATAAACTACTTGGTAGAGTGCCCAGTACCTGACACATAGTAAGTTGTTAATAAGTGTTCGGTGTTTTTATTGTATTGCTGTTTAGGTATATGTGTGCAGTGACAAGGAAAGCAAGTGCAGATGGATGCAAACATGGAGTAACAGTGTTTCCATCCAAGGAGGCTTCCTCAAGGAAGAAATGAAAGCATAATATTGAGAAGGAAAGAGGCACAGAGGAAGGATATCGGGGCTGGGGGGTTGTTGAAGAGTGTGCCCCTAGTTAACAGATGGCGATGTTCCTGTGGCAGGTGTCTAAGAGGCCTGTGCAGGACCACTTGGTGCTCGCCCTCTGGCAGAGGGTTTGTGAGCTGGGAAACACAGAAGACATGGACAGCTGCATGAAATTAGTTGAAGAACAGATGTTCATGTTTAGTGAAAAGGCAATACAAAGGAACGACAAGGAAAATCAAATTAATTGGCAGTAAAGTACTTGTCTCAGATCCTGCTGGACAAGAGAGGCAATATAGAAGCAGGGGAGATCTGTACATGATGTGTGTCCTACATACATCATGTGGGACAGGGCTTTGTGGTTTCAAAAGAATAACAACATTCCATTTCATCGAGAGGAAGGGCGCCTACGAGAGGTTAAGTGACTGCCTGGGGTTACTCAGCTGGATGGTGGAGGAAACAAAGCCCCAACCACAGCTGTCCAGAGCCACTGAAAGGGTGGGATTCCCCAATACTTAGAAAGTTTGGGTAGGAAAGGGGTCACTAGAGCAGAAGTACAACTTCCTTTGCTTACTGATCCCAGAGTTCAGTGAGCAAGGTGGGGGGTGAGGGGTGCTGCCTCGGGAAAGATTGAAGAATAAGGAAGCTGAAGATGGGGTGGGTCGCTCCTATTAGCCTGAAGACTGCTGCTAGGCCAGGGTCAATATGGCCGAGGACAGAACAGAGAGGCATGAGGGCACCTTTGGTGTGAGAAGCCGCTGAGGCCTAGGACAGCCCACCTCCTACTGTTCTCTGTTCCTCCCCTCATTGCCTCTGTTTGTATTGGAACGAGACCCTGGGATATAAAAGGAAACGTGCATGCCACTTTATGGGACTTAAGCACTCTATGGGGCAAAGATGTGTGAAAAGCAAGCTCAGAAAGAATGAGGGCTGGTTCTGTTTTGTTGTTTGGGGTTTGGGCTTTGTTTGGACAGGGGTAGGTGGGTGATGGTTGCTATGGAATTTGGGAGCATGTGTGTTGCAGGAGAGCTCTGCTCTGGCAGTGCATTTTCCAGGTCTTCTCTGCAGACCCACTGTGGCCTGCCCACCTACAGCCCCACATCCTAACATCAGTCCACATCTGACACTTCCCACAGGTACGAAGAAGAAATCAACAAGCGCACAGTGGCAGAGAATGAGTTTGTGATGCTCAAGAAGGTGAGGATATGGGGATGCTCCCTTTTGACATCCAGGCAGCCTCTTCCAGGAGTCACAGCTGCCACTTAAGCCAGTGGCATTGCTTATAAGACTTTAAATAATTTGTACAACCAATCTTGGAAGCAGACTTTACTTTAGAAATGAGAAAACTCAGACTCATGGAGGTTAAGCAAGTTGCCCCAGGTTACCCAGGTAATAGAAGTGAGTCAGGACCCAGGTCTCCAAAGTCCAAGCCATAAATCATGTCCCTCCCCACATGGAGTCCAAGGCAGAGAAAAGTAAAGCAAAATGGGCCTTATCCTGGGCTGAGTCTCCAGGACACCAAGAAAAGCTCAGGGGATGGATCCAGGACAAGCATCAGCCCCACAGAGTTGTGGGCCTTCCTGCTCAGCAGGGGACAGACACAGGGAGGGGAGAACCAGCCCTGAACTAAGCTGCAGGGGGAGAAAGGAGCAGCAGTGTATGAAGGGGAGGAAGGGGCAGAGAGTTTGAGGAGGAGCAAAAGCCACAGAGAGCCTCAGGGAGAGGCTGGGAGAGCCCAAGGGCCCAGGATGGAGTTGTCCTCACCATGTGGAGGTGACACAGGAGAAAATCTTTGCATGTGGCACCAGCTGATGAGCTGTGGGCATTCCCTGAGCCCTGGTCCTCATACAGTTTGGACCTGCCCCTGCCGCCCCGCCAGTCCCACTCCATAGCCTGGAATAAAGAACTGCTCTCGTCCCTGGGAGCTGCAGTTCTCCCGCCCCACAGAGGGGCAGGTTAACCCAGACCGGGTAGGGCTCTAAGTGACAGCATGTTCTGTGCCCAGGATGTGGATGCCTCCTACATGAACAAGGTGGAGCTGGAGGCCAAGGTGGATGCCTTAATGGATGAGATCAACTTCCTGAGAGCTTTCTATGATGCGGTAAGCAGTGCCCACTGTCCCCTCAGAGCAGCTGGAGGCTGGGTGCCCTCAGCTGGGCACCAAAGCTACGAGCTCCTGCTCTGGTCCCTTCTCTGCTCCTCACTCCATCCCTGGCTTGGAACTCATGGAGCAGATGCTGCTTCCCCTACCTAAGGAGAAAGCTGAGGTTCCGTGTAGCTGATGGGTCAGGTGAGGTGAGAAATTTAACCTTGACTACCTGGATCACGTGTGCTCTGTTGGTCAGACAAAAGAACTGCCTGCCACTGATTTACACAAGGTTTCCATAGAACCATCCGAGCAACATGGTTCACCCATTTCAGCTTAAATTTACTTGTTATTCCTGGCTGCAGGATGACAACATTATGCAAATCTAGTGACAGTGAGCCTTCGGGTGCTTTCAGAAGCACACAACACAATTGCCTGGTTCTTCTAAAGACACATTTTGCTAGGAGTCAGACTTTGTTCTTGGGAGCTGTGGGCAGAGTGTTGAGCAAACACAATCGAGCCCCTGAGTTCTTGGAACTTTCATTACAGTGGGGGAGACAGGCAGCACAGACTCCATGCCAAGTCAGGCACAACACGGACAATGAAAAAAATGGCAGTAAGCAGCAGTGGCCAGCAGGGGTGCTAGGAAGAGGCAATGTGGCTGGAGCAGGGTGAGTGAGGGGAGAGTGGTGGGGATGGCATCAGTGATGTCGAGGAGAAAATGTAGGGGGCATTGCGTGTCTTCAGGTAGGCCTGCTAGGGACAGGTGATATGCCCAGGGAGTTACATATGTTTGGTGCCCAACTGAAGTTGGTCATGTTCCAAGAGCGGGAATATCAGCTCTGTGTCTTTGGATGGGTGCAGTGACCAACGGCCCACATGGGGCAAAATGATGTCATTTTCTCTACTTACTCACTTTAATGCGGACAACCAGTGCACTGTTGGCTCTCAATTCTGAACTAGCCCGCAGCCCAGCAAGCCCGTGGGTTGAGACTCTCAAGCTACGTCAGCTATCAGGAAAAGAAACTATTCATGAAAAACAAACTGCAGGACACAACAACAAACTAACAATTTCCTGAAGCAGGAAATGTATGAACCACTTGTTAGTTAAGAAAGGAAGGACTATTTTGACTTAGATTTGTGATTTGGACCAGTTTTTCTAAAATTTTACAGGGCATCAGAATCTTCCAGAGGTCTTAGTAACACACCAAGTCTGATTCAGTGAGCCTATGGTGGGGCGCAAAGGGTTGCACTTCAACCAAGTTCCCAGGTGATGCTGGTGCTGCTGGTCTGCGGATCACGTACTTAGAACCCTTGCCCTAGATGAATCTGAGCAGTGATCATTAACAAATTATTGTGGGTTTACTGTCTCTAAAAACCATCTTACATGGGCATGAATTTATTTAATGCTCCTCTCTGAGACTCAGAGATGCTATCTAACCTGCTCAGCAGATCCAAGACTTGAATTGTTCAGTCTGGCACCCTTTCTGCTCTTTCCAGCAAATTTCCATTTCCTGTCCCCGAGGAGCTGGGAGGAGTGAAGTTGGGAAACAAGACTGAGATGTAGCAAAGCTTTCTGGCTCTATCTGACTCAGTTTTCTTTCACAAGATGATTTCTTTATTTGGTGTGAAAGGCTGTGTTTTTCTCAGAATATGAGACATCACAGCACTGACAGGTTGCAACAAGGTGCATTCCCTTCACAACCGGGGTGACAGAGCAGCTGGAGCTACTGAGCTGCCGCTCCCTCCCTGCAGATGAGTTTGTGATAAAGGATGGGAGTGAACCCAGTGACCTCTCTAACATCCCAGCCCTGTTAGACCTAAGCAGCGTGCTATACCCCAACAGTGCAAGTGAGGCCCTCAGCATCAAGTTCTGTTCCAGGGACCTGGTCACAGTGTCCCAACACACATGCACACACATGCATGCACATGGACACACACACACATGACATCCTGCTTCAGCTCTCCCATTTGGGCCCCATCACAGGAGCTGGCTCAGCTGCAGGCCCAGATCTCTGAGACATCTGTGGTTCTCTCCATGGACAACAACCGCAAGCTGGACCTGGATAGCATCATCGCTGAGGTCAAGGCCCAGTATGAGGACATAGCCAACCGCAGCCGGGCCGAGGCCGAGTCCTGGTATCAGACCAAGGTGAGGTGTCAATATCATGTCCATGAAACAGTTGTACAGAACTGGGGTTTCAAAGATAAAAAGTCTTGTCCTCTCCGGCGCCCCAGCCTGGTGGAGGTGAAGGGATCTATCCGAGTGCAGCCGGGGGCTTACCCTCTGCACTGAGCACTCCTTGGGCTGCACAACCAGGACCTGAGGGAATAGCCCAATTAAGGTGGGAGGTGGTCAGTCCTTCTGCCACTGGAAGGATGGACACACCTCCAATGCCCTATAGAGGAGAGGCAAGGGACAGCTGGACATAGCATCCACCAGTGCCAGGAGGAGTGAGAGAGGGAGGGTGGAAACAAGAGGCAGGCTGAGCCTCCTGGATCCAGAGGAGGAAGCTAGAACAGGCTGGGACTGAGGATCTGGGGAGGGGGGAGGACAAAGGCTCTGTATGGGTGACACAATGAGATTTTCCAGATTACAGCAAACACTCTGAGCTGAGGAGTATCTGGGGATATGAGACGTGGTACCAAGGAAAACAAACGTGAAACAGCTTTAAAATCAGAGTGTGATGGGCTGAGAATGAAATGTCTGGTTTCAAGGGAGAGGGACAAAAGACCGGATCCAAGAAGAAAGGTCCGACTGCGGTGCGGAGCCCTGGACCCCGAGAGTGAGAGGCAGAGCCCGGGGGCACTGGGGAAACTTCTGATGGAGAGTGGCAGGGAGCACAGGGAGGGGCCTCCAGGCAGCCTATCAAAAGCCTGTTGGGCCCTGGGAAACCACTGCCTTCTCTTCTCTGGCCTGAATCTGCTGCCTCCTGCTTCTCCTTCCCCCCAGTACGAGGAGCTGCAGCGCTCGGCCGGCCAGCATGGGGACGACCTCCGCACCACCAGGATGGAGATCTCTGAGCTGAACCGAATGATGCAGAGGCTGCGCTCTGAGATTGATAATCTGAAGAAGCAGGTAGTGTAGGACTGAGCCACCCAAAGGTCATCCTAGCCATACTGGGCAGACCTGGGTCCGGTCCTAACTTAGCCCACTCAGAGTGAAGCCTCCCCAGATGGGTGACCATCCAGTCTCCTGCCTCACCAGGGGTGTCTGGACCTTCTTCCTGAATTCTGTCCAACATCAGTGCTTTCAGGAAAGGCTCTGTTCCCTGGAGGCATCCATGGTGAAACCTTGACCTGCCTTACTTACCCACTATCCAGAGACATTCAGCATTGGAAAGGACCCCACCCCCAAAATTATTTTCTCTATCCTGGCTAAGTCTCAAATTATCCACAGGGGACAGAGATTAATCTTATTTGTAAACATGATGAAGCTCTAGCCTCTTTGCATGAAATCCATTTCAAAAAAATTCCTCCATATTTTTAACCTAAAGCCCACATCTTTCTGCATTCTCTGTGGACAATTTCACAAACCTCTGTGTCCTCCTGGTAGTGTGCTGCACTCCAGGCCGCCATCGCAGATGCCGAGCAGCGTGGGGAGCTGGCCCTCAAGGACGCCAAGCACAAGCTGGCTGAGCTGGAGGAGGCCCTACAGAAGGCCAAGCAGGACATGGCCAGGCAGCTGCGCGAGTACCAGGAGCTCATGAATGTCAAGCTGGCCCTGGATATCGAGATCGCCACCTATAAGAAGCTGCTGGAGGGCGAGGAGAACCGGTGGGTTACCTTCTCCCACCATGGCTCAGACAGGCTCCACCAGAGCACTATAACAATGCCACAGAGGCCAAGAGCCCCACCGGATCAGGCCTCAGATAGAAATTCCAAGGGGAGAAACAGGGTTCAAGTGCAGGAAGCATCCTGGAAGCCTCCTACAGTCACAGCCCCTCCCATGGCTCCAGTTGGTCCTAGGGCAGGGGGCAAGGTGAAAGGTCTCGGGGAAAAGTGGCCCATGACTACCTGGAAGGCCACAATAAAGGACATTTCTGCCCAGACCCTATGACAAATGAGACCACACTTGGGACAAGCCTCAGGGGGCTCTCTGTTGCTGAGCCCCCTGTCTGATTGCCCCTCTCTATCTGGTGAGCACAGGTCCCTCTCCCCGTTTCTCTACATATTGAAACTGGATTTATCTTCCAGATGTCCCCTCACAGATTCACAGGAACTTCCTTAAGCTAATGAGATGAAAGCCAAGTGTGCTAAGCACAGTGCCTGGCACACAGTAAGTGCTCTGTACTGATAATTCTAAACACAAAGAAGCCAGGGCTCCTTAATGTCTCAGCAAATGTCTCTTTCTCTCCCACCTGCAACAGACTCATTGGAGAAGGTGTCGGATCCGTGAACATCTGTGAGTAAATGTCTTGGGATGATACAAAAGTGGGAGACAAAGTGGAAGCCAATAGCATCACTGACAAGGATTTGATGACTAGAAAATGAACAAGCTGGGTTAGGGACATCTCTGAGACCCTCTGAGGGGCTTCACAGAGACCCCTGTCTTCTTTGGCCGTTCCTCCCAGTGGAGTCAAGAGATTTGTGACTCCTCCCGGTAGGGTCATATGTCCACAGGAATGACTCCACCCAGGCCTCAGGGGACCCCAGTGACAGGACAGAACTACTGGCGGAGCAATGGGTCCCCATCTGAACCCCTCCTTTCTCAGCTAGCTCTGGCAGGCTTTCAAACTCACATGACTAACAAGAGGCTACTTAACAGATTAAATGCAAAGACCTTCATTTAGAATTGAAGCAAATTAATTGAACAAGCCGAGCAGTGACTGACCGGGTTTGGCCTCAGCCCATAAGAGGGAAGTGAGAAGGAATCATCTCCCACAGTGACCCAGCAGGTGGCATTCATGGAGCCCTGAGTCCTGGGTATGGGCAGTAGAGTCCCCTTGGGCCCCATGTGGGTCATACCACATTAGGGAAGCTGGAGAACCAGGATGGGGGAGAGCATGAAACCAATTAATAAAGGAAATGAGCATAGTCCCCCTGGAGAAACAGACACTGAGAGGGGAGGTCAAAGAGGCGTCTTCAGAGGTGTGACGGGCTGTGAACAGCTGCATCTACAGACAGTGAGCTCCCTGTCACTGAAGGTATTTGAGCAGAAGATAAGCAGCTGCCCCTGCACATGCAGCAGAGGGGATTCGCATCCAGGGAGGTTCATCTGGGTGGCTTCCCGGCGTATTCTAGCATGAGAGTCCAGGGTCCCCCCCCAGAGGATGGGACCTCATGGTCCACTCAGTAGAGCTCCTGGTGTAGACGAGGAGCCTAATGCCTTGGTTTCTGGCAGGGCTGACTTTGGGCTTGCCCAAGCTTGATCTCTTTGTGCCTCCAGTTTTTGCTCTGTAAAATGGGGGTGCTCATAGTCATAGCATCCTCTCAGGCCTGTTGAGATCAGTGAAGTCACAGCTGTAAAAGGGCTTTGAAAAGTATGATGTCCTGTGCAGATGCTCATGCCGAGGCAGCGTAGGATGGGGACGGGAGTCTGCACCCACCCTCTGACCCTGGCTCCTGTGAGACACGGGAGATTCCTGTTCCCTGAGGAAGTGCCATGGGAGGGAGCCCCACTGGCACCAGACCTGGGCAGGGTGGGTCTTGGGAAACTGGAGGATGCTGCCAGTGTGCTCTGTGCCTTCTCTCCACAGCCGTGGTGTCCTCCTCGGGTGGAACAGGCTACAGCGGGGGCAGCGGCCTCTGTGTGGGCGGGGGTGGCTACAGCAGTGGCCTCTCCTATGGCTCCGGCGGCAGCGGCTTCAGTGCCACCAGTGGCCGCAACTTGGGCGGCAGCACCTCCAGCATGCGCATCATCTCCAAGACGTCTACTAAAAAGAGTTATAGGAGCTAAAGGGCCCCTCCCACCTCTGCTGCCCCCCCATCCCCCACCCCACCCCACCAGGCCCCCACTTCCCAGCCCCAAGACCTGCCGCTTTGCTGACACCCACTGCACACAATCAATCCTGGCAGCAGGAAGCACAGGTAGCAGGGAAAAGGCCTGTGAGTTCTGAGGTCACCTTATCCATCCCTCTGCCTCAGACAGATCCCCACAGAGGCACCCACTTGCTCCCCATCCCCAGAGCCCTCCAGGGGCTATGGGCATCCATTCTAACTAACGCTGATTGAACTGCTCTGAGCCAAGACTTTGCCCTTCAGTAGCTTCTGGAGCAGGGGTGCAGTAGGTCTTCCTTCTGTCTGACCCACACCCACTGTAACCACAGTCCTTCACAGGCGGGGGCTTAGAACTGACCTTGGTGTTCCAAGAAAATTGAGTGCAGTCTAGGCCCAGAGTTTCCATGTGAGCTCTCTCAGCACAAGCAGAACACCTTTCCTGCAGGCCACGGAAACCAGGAAAATGCTGTAAGCCCTGCCCACATATGGCCCCCTCACCTTCCTTCTTGTCCTCGCCCAGGCCACCAGCCACCTCCCCTGACAATTCCTACCAGCAGAATATCTGAAGGAAAAATCAATACCTATCCAAGTATTCCTAGCTCCTGATTATTCATAGGAGAGTGGAATGATCTTATCAAGAATCCAAAAGTTCTTCATGGCCAGGGGCTGCATTAGGTGATATAGCCGAATTCCTTCCACATCTGCCTCATTTAAGCCATGTTAGAATTACAGGCCCAAACAGAAGTGTCCTGATGAGAAGGGCGAGGAGGCAAGCTCTGTGGGGGTGTGGGGAGGGCAGCCCAGCACCAGGTGTCTACAACCAACACGTTGAAAGGAGGAGCCCTGTCAGCCTCTATGAGAACCACCCTGGGGAGACCTCCTGCAAAATACCCCACCAGACTCAGGACCTCTCTTTCCTCTGTGCTGGCCACGTCTCTTCTGGGAAGTTTTCCTTCCTTTTCTACCCCGTCTTTCCACCTTCTCTTTCACCCTCGCTCCTTTCCCATGCATCCTCTGCCATCCTGCGTGCCTCTCCCTCCCTCCTCCTCCGCTCCTCCCCTCTCCCTATTTCCCTCCTTTCTTCCTCCCCCTCCCAGACTTTTCTGTTTGGAAATACATTTCCTGCTCTTTCTCTCTCCCGACCTTTCTTTTTCTATCTTCCTGTCTCTGGTATGTCTGTGGTGTGGATTTGCAACCCCCTACCCCCAGCATTAGCTACAACTGAAACTCTCAAAGGCAGACCACTAAATGCCCTGCCCCACAGGGAAGGCCCAAGAGAGCAGACTCAGAAGACAGGCAGTTCTTCCTTCAGTGTTTCTGGGGAAACACGTTGCCCAGGGCCCTGCAAGGGCAGAGGTAGGGTGGCAGTGGAGTAGGGGAGTGAGGGAGGCACAGAGATCTTTCTGAGGCTGGCCTTCACAGGGCAATTTCCCTATCTACTTAGAAGAGTTGTAAACCCTCAAAACACCTGCTGTGTATTCCAGACCAAAATGCACTCCCAAGGCAAGTAGAGACAGGCTGCCGCGTGGCTGGCCTGAAGACAGGAGAGTTCACTGCTTCAGAAAAAGTCGCCCCTCCTCTGATTGTTTAAAACCCTTCTCGACTGCCTGCTCCCTGTTCCTGCCTGCTGCCTGAAATAGCTTCAATAAAATGTCACCGAGCTCTCTAGGTCTTGACTGAGTCTGTGTCCTATCTGACATTCAAAGGGCAACCTTGGAGCTAGTGTTCTCTGACAGCAGGTGCCTTCCAATGAACTACCCTACTCTCTGCCCCAGGGCTCTGGCCCTGGGCTCCAGAAAGTCCAATACAGTCACTGAAATCACACTCTGGCCCAATGTGTCTGGGGGATGCTTCCCCATGTCCACATTGCCCCCAGTGAGCCCTGCCTTCATGGGTCTGCCCACTACCTTATTCATTCCCTCTGGCAGGAGTCTGGAAGGAATTTGCTCTCTGGTCTGGCTTCTCAGCATCACCATCACCATGAACACCATCTCCTGGGCCCAGTGCTGTGACCTTTCCTCCAGGGCCCCGTGAGAATCCCCTTCCCATGCACCAGGCAACACCCCACCCCATCATCACCCACAGTCTCTTATTGCAACCCTCACCTGCCCCAGCCCAATCTTCCCTTCTCAGCATGCTGGGACCCAGAGTCAAGACTATGCAAAAGGGGACATTGTAAAGTATTACAAGTGACTGAGAATTTCTGAGCACAAGAAAGGTTTGAGTTCCAGTCTCCTAGCTACAGGTGGGAAAGCCAAGGAACAGGAAAATATAATACATATTGGCAGCAGACCCCCGATTCCTAACCCAGGCTTCTCTCCATCAGAGCAGCAGAACACAGGGACCTCAGAAAGAATGTAATTGAACCCAACCCTGGCAGACTTGAACCGCTCTGCTCCTTGCTTTCCTTATTTGTAAAACAGAAGCTCCATCATGGTGCCATCATAAGAATTAAATGAGATAATGAATGTAGAGCTCAGGGTGGTCCCACATAGAGGAAGCACCCAATAAATGTTCTCACTATTATTGAGTTGATTCTGACCTGGGAGAAGTCACAACGTGGAAGGGAAAGATCCATTGGCCACAGCAGTAGCTTCACTGATGAGACTGATAGAAAGGGGGAGGGAACAGAATGGGGGTAGTAGTTCAAGCATCTTCAAAGAGTTGTGACCTGGATGCTGGGGAGAAGGCTTATATCTCATATCCACCTGAACAATTCCTGAGGGAAATGACTGTCCCCAGACACATTCTGGGGCCTCAGGAAGGCTCGGGATGGAGTGGGAAGGAAGGGAAAGAAACAGTGACATGGAACCCCAACCTAATGGCCAACATGGCTGCACGTCCTGGAGAAAGCATCCCTTCCTCTCCTCTCATCAAGTACAAGGTATCTCCTCTTGAGTCCCTTGTGGCCTTTCTGTACTAAACAAGCCCTGTAGACAAGACTCTGTGTCTGGAGCATTCTATCTATGGAGCTGTAGGGAAACAAGGGGTAAGGGAGCCAGAGCCAGGATACTGCCTGGCCTGAGGAAGGACAGGGCCCAGCCTGCTTATTGTGGCTTCTCCCACCCAAAATCCAAAATCCTGGGAGCTCCTAGGATCACCTGTCCATGAGGGGCACCTGGGCCTGGAGCATCTGCAGAAACACATAAAAACAGCCTTGAGGAAGTAGACCACCCACAAACATATCTCAATTGGCCTCTAATTCCAGGGCAACCAGGGTAGATAATTCATTCCCCCTCTCCTGTGAAATGGCATCAAGCCCCAACTCTCTCTTGCCTTGAGACTGAGACTCTGAATGTGCCAAACACATCTGTCTGGTTGGCCCCTTTCATCACCTCTGTAAACAAGGAAGCAGGACACATGGAACTTTTATAGGGCCACCAGCACTGACCATTGGCACCTTTTTTCTGCTCTTTGCTACCCTAATTATCCACTGGGGTACTTAGAGCTGCCAATCTTGCAAGCTCATAAACTTGATTTAATGGTGATCGGGGGTTTGGCCCAGCTCAGCCCTGCATCCCTCTACCAGTTAAAAGGGTGGGAGCTGAGTTGACTTGAAGCTCTCCTGTTCTCCCCACCAGGGCCACCTCTCTGCCTCTCAGTCCTGCCATGTCGTGCCGATCCTTCCAGCAGGGTTCCAGATGTGGCAGTCGGAGCTTCAGCTCGTGCTCTGCTGTCCTCCCCCAGGTGGTCACCCACTATGCAGTGAGCAAGGGGCCATGCCGGCCTGGGAGTGGCGGGGGCCTCCGAGTCCTGGGCTGCCTCGGCTCACGGAGCCTGTGCAACGTGGGTTTTGGGAGGCCCCGGGTCGCCTCCAGGTGTGGCCTTCCTGTCTTCGGATACCGAGTGGGGGCCACCTGTGGGCCTTCAGCTTGCATCACCCCCGTCACCATCAATGAGAGCCTACTGGTCCCACTCGAGCTGGAAATTGACCCAACTGTGCAGAGTGTGAAGAGGGACGAGAAGGAGCAGATCAAGTGCCTCAATAGCCGCTTTGCATCCTTCATTAACAAGGTAAGAAGTCCAGGACGGTCAGGTGCAGAGAACATCTTGTATGTGGTCCAGGGGGGCAGGAAAAGACTGACCATAAGAAGCCATGGTTCATCTATCAGCCTCTTCTGTACTCCACAACCACTAATTATTAAAAGCTGGTGAGATTAAGGTCAGCACAAAACATTTCTGTTTGCTGATCCTTTGCTTTTAACATGTCATCTCTTGCTGGATATCACCAAGTTTGCCTGAGGTCAGACTACAAGAGGAACTTCCAAAGCAATGATAGATACTGAGAAAAACAACCTAAGAGGCCTTCTTGATGAAGCTTTAGCAACAGAGCTGCTTTCTAAGTGCCTGAACTGGGGCCAGACCTTTGGGTGTAGAGGTGGGAATGGGCACCGTGACCTCGGAATCTGCCATCAGCTTAGGCCTGTGATGAGGAGAACGTGCAGCAATGAGAACCAAGGATGAGGGAGCTTGTGACCCAAGTCTTATATCTGTTAACCCAGAGCCACAACTCTGAAAGCCTTTGGGAAAGGGTGGCATGCTGCCTTTGGAAGGCACTGAACTGGCCCATCACCCTGTGCCACCTATGGGCCACTCCCCACACCCTAGAAAGGCTCTTGGGGGTCAGAACCCATGCCAAGGTCTGAGCAGGCATTTGCGGTGACTGTAAGGTTTAGGGCAAAGAGTCTTGGGTGAGAAATCAGGAGACCCGTTGGCTACAGTCCTGACTGCTACCCTGAGGCCCTACACAAACCATTCACCTCCCAACCTCAGGGAAGGTCAAGAGAAGTGGGAAGATGATGGTGGGAAAATTAGAGGAGGTAATACAAGCAAAAGCCTTCCAAAAAGGAACTTGTTTCAGTAAATGGGCACTATCACACAGTTTAATTTTGAGAGCTTGTAAGTTCTGGTTGTAAGCTCATTCTAACAGCACCGGCCCTGGCTGCTGGCAGCATCACACCACCCACTGAGGCTGGAGGCCTCCTGGGGACATGGCAGCGGACCAGAAGTAGGCCAGTGGTACTTCCTCTGCATTTCTCCTGGGAGACAACGCACAGTTGGGAAAATCCCACAGTGAGGACTGGACATCAGGTTCCCTCTGCCGACAGCTAGCTGGGTGACCGTGGTCAACTCGCTCAGCTCCTCCTAATCTAGGTTTCCAAGCCACAGAAATGGAGGAGGTGGGCCAGCACCTCTCCACATTACTGCACCAGGGTCTTTTTCTGGATGCAGCCACGCAGGATGGGGCAGAGTGTGTGAAAAGAGCTTTAAGGCCTGGGACAGAGCCTTTGATATCACCTTTCCCCCACATGTCCCTGGGCTGTAACTGAAGGGAGCCCAACCCCTCCCGGGCATAATGTCACCCGCTTACATTAGTACGAAGATCTGTGAAGTGTTTCCCATGCACAACCCAAAGTAGGAGCTTTAGGAAAGAACACAAGGCTTAAAGGGATGGGACGGCCTGGACAAGGTTACAGGCTGATGGGAGGCAGGAAGGCAGGCAGGCCGCGCTAGAAGGAGGACCTGCCCCAGGCCTCGGGGGGCAGTGTTCTTTCCACTACGATGTGAAAGCCCTGGGTGGGTGGTGGGTCCTATAAGCTCTCCCAGGCAGGAGAGACAGAGACATAACTTCAGGTGCCAGTTTACCTGGAGACCCAATCTGTAAACTGCAGTGTGTTGGCAGCAGCGTGTCAGGAGAAAGAGCAGAAACTGATTCACTGCCTGCACCACTATTTACTCTCTCCAAGCCATGGTCCCCAGGGAGCCTGCTGCCCAGTGACATCCCATTCTTGGCTACAGGTCCGGTTCCTGGAGCAGAAGCACAAGCTGCTAGAGACCAAGTGGAAGTTCCTGCAGCAGCAGAGGTGCTGCCAGAGCAACGTGGAGCCCATCTTTGAGGCCTACATCTGCAGCCTCCAGAGGCAGCTGGACTGCGTGGCCGGGGACCATGTGAGGCTGCAATCAGAGCTCTGCAGCCTCCAGAATGCACTGGAGGGCTACAAGAAAAAGTGAGTCTGCTCCGACCTCACCCTGCCAGGGAACCCAGCGTGTGCTATGTAAACAATCTGGGCCTTGGTCTCCCCATGTATAAAAAGTTTTAGGGAAACCTAAAACTAAGTTCATTAGCTGGCAGAACGATTAGGTAGGATAATATAGGCAGAGCATCTAGGATTCTGCCCATTTGGCACATGGTAGAAACTCAGAAATTGTGCATTGGTCTTTACCTCCCTTCCCACCACCCTGCCTGAGGAAGGCCCTTATCCTTTCTCTTAAGGTAAAACATGATCTTTCTCCTGCCACTTCTGGCATTCCAGGGCTCCACTCCAAACCACCTGTTCTGTCCTATCTTCTACCAACCCTTTGGCGTTTTCTGAACTACATCTTATTCCCCAAACAGGTCCCCAAACCCTCTTGACTCCAAGTTTTGCTCCCCCTGTTTTTTCTTCTGATAGGCCCACTCTCAGCATCTCCTTGAACCAAATCTTGCAGCTCAACACGAGGACTCTGGATTTTAAAAGTGCTACAGTAGGAGGGGGCTGAAAGTAGAAGATACTTTAACGAGAAGCGCCATCACTGAAACAGTACATGTCCCGTGCCAGGCTTAGTGCCTTGCAGACAGTAACACATGTGGTACATTAACTCACAACAGCCCTGTGAGTCAGGACCAATGTTATCCTCATTCTACAGATGATGAGACTGAGGCACAGAGAAGGCAAGTCACAGTCACACAACTAGCACTTGACCATGACAGGATTCAAAGGCAGGGGTAAGCTCATGCACCCAGTGCCAGCATTGCAGAGGAGCTCCACTGGGAGAAGGAAGGATGGGCATCAGGAAGCACAGTGAAGCTTTTAATGGATCGATGCTGCTCTTTAACCTGAGTCATTCTGGCCAGACTGAACCTCTTGACCCTAACTCCACTGCCTTGGGGGGCAGTAAGTGGGCGAGGACCTAGGGGAAATAGCTGGGCTCTGTCTGCAGGTCTGGAGAGTGTGGGTAATTGCTACCTCTGCAACTGACCTGCAGGTAGGGGCCAGGCTCAGGACTCTCTGGTGAGGAGGGCATGGGGTCAACTAGGATTTCAGGGACTGCAGCCAACTCCCAGAACAACACAATTCATAGACAGCCATGCCAGCAACAGGCAGCCAGCTTTTCATGACCTTCCCATAAGAATGATCAGCTAAAATGGGCTACCTTAGCAGCAAGACAGAACGAAGTTAGCCTTAGGAAGGACTTCCCAGAGGATGATTCATCACAGGAATAGGCTAATGGGGAGTGGGGTAAACTAGCAAAGTAGCTAATGAAAGGCTATGGTAATAATCAACTGTCTTGAGTGGCTGGAGCAGCTAGAGATGTCCAGAGACAGGAGAAGGACCCAGTGACTCCTTAGGGCACTCAGTCAGTCAAAGGCAGCTTTGCCCCACAAAGGCCCCTTCTCTTAGGTCTGATACCAAGGTCCCTTCCAAACCCCACAGGTTGACTAAAACTGTTTTTCCTGCCCATGTCACCAGATACGAAGAGGAGCTATCCCTGCGGTCCTGTTCAGAAAATGAATTTGTTGCCTTGAAGAAGGTGAGGGAGTTGGCACAGACAGGGAGAGAGCCTCCGGAGAGGACCCGGCTGGCCTCAGGACACCCAGCACCGGCACCGTGTCCAAACGAGTCTGCAGCCCACCCACACACAAAAGGATCTCCCACTCCCAGGCCCCAGTGCCAGCCCAAGTGACCATGAGGAAGAGAAGGGCCAGCATCCCTACCCCTTGCTAAAGGGCGGTGATTGACTGGGCCTCCACCTCCCAATTCATAGGGGTCAAAGCTGGTTAGGGTTGTGTCTACACCTGCCCGAGAAGCTGCAGAGGTAACCAATGCCAAATCAAAATCAAAGCAAAAACTCTGACTCAAACCCCAAAAGATGAAAACCATTGTCATAATTTCCCAAACAGATAGCTAGGTAGCTCCTGGCCCGAGCCCCACACAGTGAGCTCTGAGAAGCTGCATTCAAGGCTCCTTTAAACCCCATTCCCTTTAGATCCTTCCCCGACAATGTGCCAGGCCCAGGCATATGGTCCTGGGACTCGGGATCCCTCCCTCCATCTTTGGCTTTGTGGTCCCTTCACTTTCACATGGACTTAAGTGAAGAAAGGTAGGTCCCACACCTGCCACCTGCCACTAGCTTGCAAGGAATGGCCCAGCTGGTGGATATTCCCCCAGCCCCAGGTTATAGTTGTCAATGCTCTGAATACAGGATGTGGATACGGCCTTCCTGATGAAGTCTGACCTGGAGACCAACGTGGAGGCTCTGGTCCAGGAGATCGACTTCCTGAAAGGCCTGTATGAGGAGGTACCTGCAGCTACACTGTCTGCAGGTGGTAGATCGGGGCCAGTTCTGTGAGGACCCTGGGGTGGGAAAGCTCCTACCCAGTGGGTATGTTTCAGGACAAGCAGACTGAAAAGTGAGCATGTGAAGAAGTCAGCACGGGACAGCTGGTTCTCTGCCAGTGATGGCCCGGACCTTGGCTCTCGGGTGTCTATGTAACTAGCATGGGGGACAGGGAGCTGGTTGGTGATTAAAGCCCCAGGGCAGCCGCAGCAAAGTCCTGTGTGAAGCTGCTATGGAAGGTCAGAGCAGGTTCTCCCCCTTTATCCTCAAAGACCTCACCCGTCCTCACCCAATCCCCCAGGAGATCTGCCTGCTCCAGTCTCAGATCTCAGAGACTTCAGTTGTCGTGAAGATGGACAACAGCCGGGCGCTGGATGTGGACGGCATCATTGCCGAGATCAAGGCCCAGTATGACGACATCGCCAGTCGCAGCAAAGCTGAAGCAGAGGCCTGGTACCAGTGCCGGGTGAGGCCCGGGTTGGGGAGGGGGCTCTGGACCCACTTCCCCAGGAAGTGGGTGAGAAGATAATGAGAGAGTCAAGGGAATCCCATAAACCCCAGTCCCTGGTATTTCTGCCAGGCCCCCGGCCAGGTGCCTGTGGAACATGGGGGAGCGGCCCCCACAGACAGCTCAGGCCTATCATCACAGTGCCAGGGTGCCCCAGCTTTACTTACCCACAGGCTCCCTTGACGTGAATTCAAGGAATATTAATTAGCAATGATGGCAAAGAGGGCTCTGGGCATCACAGTCAGAAGAGGCTAAGGCATGGGGTGGTTACTAATGGTGAAGCAGAAAGGATGATTAAGGTGGCCCCAGACTAAGGTAATGAGGGGCTTGCTGTAAGGGCAGTTGGTGTCCCCAAGGGCAATTTGATGGAACAGATATTATGTCAGTCTCTCCTGCCCTATCCATGAAAGGTACCATGTATTCATTCATTCGATCACTCATTCATTTATTCATTCAACAGCTGTTTCTTGAGCATCCATCAGGTGCCAAGCACTGTTCTAGATGCTGGATTCTGGCAGGGAACAAAACAGACAGAAATTCCTGCCCTCTTGTCACTTTCATTCTAGAGGCAGGGAGTGGAGGAGGACAGACAAGGGCACGTAAGTCAGATGGCGATGCATACTGTGGAGAAAATGACTCAGGGGCAGGCATAGGAAGTGTGGTGGGAATGTGGCTTTAAAAAAGGTAGCCAGGGACAAGTGGTCTCACCAAGGTGTGTGGCACCATGAGGACACTAAGCGACAGACCAGCCCTGTGCTCAAGGAGATTACAGTCCATGGAGAGAGAAACGTGTAACCAACCAAACAGAAAAGCTCGGTAGCATGCAGTGCCTGGAAAGGCAGAGCCATGGCATTTGATCTGGATCTTGAAGGCCAAGCATGATTTCAATAAGCAGAGCATGAGGGGAGGGTGTGTCTGGCTGAGGGACAGCAGGAGCCAGGATGCGAGCATGAAAGTGAGGTTCCCAGTGTGAAAGACCATGAGGAGATGGGGCTGGAAGGGGAGCATGGGGCCAGAGCTCAGCAAATCTGCAGAACTGTGCTAAGTACTTTGGACTTGTTTTCTGAAGCCAACGGGCACCATTGCTCAGAGAGTGCCCCAAGCAATGTTCTGCCCATTTTCTGGAAATCCATGGTGATCAAAGATATCGAATCCCTGACCTGAAGTGAGTTCCCAGTGATTCTATGACCCATCCACACCAGGGTTCACCATGGCTGGTCCCTTCTCCTCCGGCTGCTCTCCTCAGCCACCCATCAGTCAAGGGAGCTCAGGGCAAACAATCTCAGTTTCCCATCCTTCTAAGTCAGAACCAGAAAGACAACTCTATTGTTCAAGGATTATATTTAGCAGTGAGGACCAGAAAGTTTTTTAAAACATTAGTTAAAACAACTTTGGTTTTCACTTTTTTCTCAGAAAACTTGTAGTATAGAAATAGACTACCCATGATGACCCAAGGGGTCTATGTCAGCATCAGGGACACGGGTCTCTTCTAGCTTTCTATTCCGCCATCCTTAACATTGCTTTATTAATCCTCATGGTTGCCTCCTGTCTCAAGACAGCTGTCATGTCACCAACCTCACATGCTCGTTCCAGGCAGAAAGAAGTGCAGAGGGGAAAAAAATGCCAACTGAGTCATCCCCCACTTCAAAGAACTTTTCTGGAAACCCCACCCAGCAAGGGCCATAGATCTCATTGATAAGAAGGCTGAGCAATATTTTCCTATCTGGGCTCAAAAGAAGAGTTGTTTAAGAGGAGGAGAGTAGATATTGGGTAGGCAACTATAGGCTTTCTCACAATAACCAAATATCCAAAGGGCCAACGAGAGGGATTTGTACTTATCTCTTTGTTTTGCATTTTCCACGCAAAATGCTCCTATCCATTGTGTGCAGAAAATCTAGTTGGCTAATTTTCAAAAATCTGTCATCTAGAACACGCTCGTCAGAAATTGGCTTCAGAGTTGCAAAGTTTAAAAAAGCATTCAGCCAAGGTAGAAATAACACGGCATTTTGTTTCAATTGCTATGGACAAAAATATACCATTGTACTCGCCATGGGGGCAGGCATGGTCTGTCCTCAGTCCTTGGTCTGTCACCACCTCATGCTGAACACAGAAACCCCTTCTGAGATCAAGAGGGACATCTGAAAGGGAGGAGCCCTCAGGAGACCTTTGAGCTCTGGGGCAGAGAGAAAAGGACAAGACAGAGAAGAGGGACTCACAGAAGCTGAAGGAGAATTTAATAAGCCTGAGTGTTCAGGGCTGGGAGGCAAGAAGGGACTAAGGAGCAGCTCAGGAAAGAAGCCCAAAATTGACCAGAAATGAACAGGGAACCGGGAGAAGAGGAAGTGTGAGTATCCAGGGAGCACCTGCGTCAGGAAGTTATCAGAGGAGAGACTTGAGACAGTGAGAAAGGGGGCTAGGAGGTACCACAGCAGGGCACCAGGGTGCTGACCTCTCAGTCCCGGCAGTACGAGGAGCTGCAGCGAACCTCAGGGAACCACTGCGACAACCTCCGCAACCACAGAAATGAGATCCTGGAAATGAACAAGCTGATCCAGCGGCTGCAGCAAGAAATTGAGAATGTCAAAGCCCAGGTGAGGCCAGAGAGACCTTGTTCTGAGGGCTGACCCACCATCCAGTCCAGTCATGTGGGGTGGCTGCACCCTCCCTGGGAGTGAGTGCTGTTGAAGCGGGAATAAACTCAATCTGCCTCACGCAAGAGGGCACAGCCCTTACTACAAAAGAGCTGACCAACCGCAGGAGGAGCAGCCTGGGGAACAGCAATGTCCCCAACAGAGGCCGGGCGACCTACTGTCAAAAATGAAATAGCAAGAGTGCTTCAGCAGATGGGAGCATAGCAAAGTTGGTCTCCACAGCCCCTTCCAACCCAAAGACTCTAGTTTAAGTATCCTGAAATTCAAGGTGACTCTGCAGAGCTCATGAAATCAGACCCATTCTGTTCTCCTAGGCTGGTGAAGACCAGCCAGACACTTAAAATCTATTAGCCATGAAGAAATTGCTCAGTGTGTCTAAGAGAAACTCTTGGATCTCCTCGAGGTGTTACAGACAGGTGACCTGGTGCCACTCCCCCAGAGGAACCACATGTCCCAATCCTAGGATGGCACCCATAGCAGATTTAAATCTGCCTTGTAACCCAGACTGTGGGAAAACTCACAACACTTCTGTCACCAGATGTGTGGGTTTCCCACACCAAGCAGTTCTGTGGTACCAGCTGGGTATCTTCCAGGTAAACTCCATTCTGACACTAACTCCATGGAGACAGCATCAGATCCCACAGGTAAAGGGCTGTCCCACAAGTCCCACAAGACTGCCCCACTTCAGATGCCAATCACAAGTCCAGATTGTCACTAGAGGTTCTGACCAATCTGCTATGCCTTGGAACCCCTTTCTCGGGTTTCATTAGTTTGCTAGAGCAGCTCACAGGACTCAGGAAAACAGTCTACTTGCTGAGTTTGTTATAAAAGGACATGACAAAGGGTACAAATGAACATGGACATGGAAGGGGTGCGCAGGGCAAGGTATGCGAGAAAGGGCACGGGCTTTCATGCTCTCTCGGGGCACACCACGACAACACCTCCACGCGTTCACCGACCTGGAAGCCCCTGAGCCCCATTCCTCAGAATCTGTTTGGAGGCTTCTTCACGTGGGCATGGTCTGTCGTTTCCAGCCCCTCTCCCCAGTCTGGAGGGTGGAGGATGGGACTGAGAATTCCAAGCCTCTGATTGTGGCCTGGTCTCTCCGGGACCCACCCTTACCCGGGAGCCGTCCAGGAGCCCACTCAGAGTCACTCATTAGAACAAAAAACACTGCTGTCATTCAGGAAATTCCAAGGAACTTAGGAGATCTGTGTGAAGAACCTGGGTTAAAGACCAAATATTAGAACCAGAGATGATCCCAGTGTTCTTATCACTTGGGAAATTACAAAGGTTTTAGGAGCTCGGTGCCAGGAACAGATAATAGAATATGTACATATTCTATTATCAACAGATAATAGAATATGTACATATTCTATTATCTCACAATGACCATGGTCTCTCTGTTCTTCTGAGAGTCAGCCTAGAGTTCCAAAGGCCTCCAATAATGCCTTCTGTGTCCTCTCCCCCAGCGCTGCAAACTGGAAGCTGCAGTGACCCAGGCAGAGCAGCAGGGTGAGGCAGCCCTCAACGATGCCAAGGACAAGCTGGCCGGGCTGGAGGAGGCCCTGCAGAAGGCCAAGCAGGACATGGCCTGCCTGCTCAAGGAGTACCAAGAGGTCATGAACTCCAAGCTGGGCCTGGACATCGAGATCGCCACCTACAGGCGCCTGCTGGAGGGTGAGGAGCACAGGTGAGTTGGAGGGTGGGCCCCAGGTGTGGAACTCCTGCCCTCGGGTTGCTGCTGCTGTTGCCCATCCCACCATCATGGAATATCCAGAGCAGCACAGCCTGCAGGCCCTCCTCGTGGCCATGGTCTGCAGTGTAGTGCGGGCAGGAGAAGGGGCGCCACTGCTTATCGGCCTTGTCGGCTTTGATGCAGTTACTTTGTGTCTTTTTCCTCTCACCCCAGGCTGTGTGAAGGCATTGGGCCCGTGAATATCTGTGAGTAGACGCCTACTCCCCAGGGGCTCAGGGGTCTTGGGGGCAATCAAGCCAACACAGACTACAGCACCCCTGTGCAGACCTCAGCATGCCTCCTCACCCCAAAGGAGGTTCCTGTCCGCCGGGAGTTAGCTCCTGGTCGGAGGGAGAAGCTCTCCTGCAGAGCTACAGGAGTCTTTGGGAGTCGGAATGAGGAGCAGGTCTGCAGCATAGTTCCTGGGCTTCAGGCCCAGAAGCTGCAAGGAACCCTACTGACCAAGGGATGCTTTTGTGGAGAAAGGATTTGAAGCAGGCTCAGACAAGTAGACACTGAGAGGGTGAAGCAGAAGCCAAGGCTCTGGAGATAGAGAGGCTCGTGGGGAACTCGTAGGCCCTTTGTGGCTGGGGTGGGAACTGGTAACTGAGATGGGAGGTTCCTTAGAGGTGAGTGGCAGCAGGTGGGGGCATGGCCTGACTGAACAGTTCAGGGCAATGTCCTCGGAGCCAGGCAGTACAGGGCCCTGAGCATCCTTTCCTATTCCCACAGCCGTGAGCAGCTCAAAAGGTGCCGTCTTGTACGAGCCATGTGTGGTCAGCACGCCCTTGCTGAGAAGCGAATACTGCCCAGGGGGCACCACTGTCCTCAAGAACAGTGGGGGCTGCAGCGTGGTGGGCACGGGTGAACTCTACATCCCCTGTGAGCCCCAGGGGCTCCTGGGCTGCTCCAGCGGGCGGAGCTCCAGCATGAAGCTAGGGTCTGGGGGTGGCTCCTCCTCCCACAAGTGTTAGCACTGCCTCAGAGGCTGCAAGTCCAGGACGCAGAGCACCAGCCCTCAGCCTGGCTGTTGCCCATGCTTTCCTGTATTGACCTCAGGTTTCCCTTGGATATTCAGTGGGAGCCATTCCTCAAGTCCATATCTTCTAGAGTCATTTTTCACTTAGCTGTGTGCAGACCCTGAGCTAGGCCCTGGGGGTGGGGGTAGGACGTGAAGAAGGAGAAGGCATTGCACATGCCCCCAGACTGCTGCTGACAGTCAGGCCCTAGAGTGACCAAGAGAGTGGCAACAGCGCCCAACCACTTCTCTTCCGGATGAGAAAGCCAACTGGCACATCACAGTTCTGCTTTGTGGATTAAATCATGGAAGTTTCCCCACAAAGCCAGCCTCCCCCAGCCCCTGGAGGTTCCCCACTTCCCTTACCTCTGATTCTCATGCCCCTAAGAAAAATGAACTTCTTTTAACACCCACCTAAAACACGCACTATTGCAAATATCAAAAGGAGACACTCTAAAATCCCATTCTGAATTCCAAAGGCAAAGGCCAGGATTTGGGGGTCACTCAGGACCTGCCCATGGTCCTCTCAGGGAACACAGAATCAGCAGTGGCCTCTGGGCAGTAGATTTACCTGCTCACATGTGTTGAACTCACACTATGAAAATACACCTTCTCCTCAGCTCACATTGGCCGCTGATGGTGGAGACTTGCCTAGAACAAAGACAAGGGGACATGGAATATTTACTTGACAAAGCGACAAAGAGCTGGCACTATTTGCTTAGAGGAATCAAGCCCCACCCCACCCCCCTCCTTCTGTACACAGCTACCTGGTTCCTACTCCCTCTCCCTTCACTTCCTCTTGCTTTGGGTCTGATACAAATGTGTTTTCCTGGCTACAGCAATGTAGAGCCTCCAAACCCTCTTGGAGGCTCTAGCTGAGGGGTGGTGAGGGAGGAGAAGGAGGTGCTGGGCTGACCCATCCCCCCAGAGCTCCCCCCACCCCGCCCAGCACTGCATCTGCAGAAGCCCCACCCACCCAAGGATCCACTCTGCCAAGAGCCTCTGGGCTTGTCTGTTCCCAATAAATTAACTGTTCACAGGTTACAAGGATCAGGATTATTCAGTCTGCTCTGTGAGGTGTGAACTGAGGAAGCACCTCTGAGGGGGAACAAATAAGCAGCCTTTGGGGGCTGGAAGCTGGGGCACTTGGGGTGGAAACGAAGGTTATTATACAAATGGGAAAACTACCTATGAACAATTCACAAGTGGCCCTTGGAATCAACGTGGACCCATACAAATTGCACTTAAAAACTGCACATCACACCCCAGTGGTGTACAAGGCACTTGCCACATTAAAAAGCACATGCCTATTGCACATAGGCCCCCATGGGCCCCCTATCTTGTCTACACTTCTCAGGTTCCAAAGCCTGGGTTCTGCCTCCCCATCCTGGACCCGTCTCAACGCAGGACAGTGCTGTCCCAGGGGGCACAGGAAAGATGGATGGCAGCCCAGCCAGGAAGAAGGTCCCGCAAGTCTCCTCTCCCTGCTTAGGGAGCCCCAAGGTCTGAGACTTTGGTAATTTGGAAATGAGACTTGGTAGCAACAGTTTCACCCTCTGTGGGGCCCAATAGCCTCCCTGTGGTTGGGGGTTGATCCCTGAAACAACCCCCACCACAAACTCCCCCTGTGGCTCCCCTTCCTGGGACTTAGGCACAGCTCCCCTTCCCCCACAGCCCAACACAGAGCATCTATTCTGTGCCCAGCCTGCATGAGCAGCTGGTAGTACAGAGGTGACTAAGATACCCTCTGAACAATGGAGGAACTCAGCCTCGCAGAGGGGTCATTAATGAGAGCCAGGGAGTAGGGCAGCAAAGAGAAAAAGCAGCTCCTGATGATGCCCAGCTGTGGTCAGAGACTCACAGAAGGACTGTAAGGGCAGAGTCCAAAGGGAAGTCTAGGTGTCATACTCGTGGGCAGAAAATCCCAAAGAACCCATCCCCTTACTTCTGTCTCTCAACACCCACTTACCAAGCGCCTGCTATGGGTCAGGCCGCCCAGGGGCTGGTGACACGGTGGGGAACAAGACAGGCCCAGCTCGCCCAGCAGGCACAGTAGACAGAGCACCTAGAGCCCATTGTTACAAGGGCTGCATGCTGGTGCAGCCCTTTTCTAAGTGGATTTCTAATCAGTCTGGTGACTCCTCGCATGTTAAACACAGCGTCACCACGTGACCTGGCAATTCCGCTCCTAGGCATATACCAGGAGAAATGAAAACCCACGTCCACACAAAAACTTGCACGTGGAAGTTCATAGCCGCACTATTCACGATGGCCAAAAGGCGGAAAGCACCCAAATGTCCATCAGCAGACAAATGGGTAATGAAAATGTGGTATGTTCTTCCAATGGGATGTGATCCAGTCATAGGAAGGAAGTGCTGGCATGTGCTACAACATGGCTGAACATCGAAAACGTTATGGAAGGTACGAAAAAGCCAGACACAAAGACCATACAGTATATTAAGAAAGTTCAGAATACAGAAATCCACAGAGACAGTTAGCAGATTAGTGGATGCTTAGGGCTGGAGGAAGGAGAAGATGGGGAGATGGGTGGTGGGGGGAGGGGGGTAAGGCATGGGGGGTGATGACTAAAGGGGTTTTTTTAGTGGTGGTGAAAATGTTCTAAAATTGAAGTGATGATAACTGCACACATCTAGGAATATACTAAAGTCACTAATTGTGCATTTTAAATGAGTGAACGTTGTGGTCTGGGAGATACATCTCAATGCCAAACAGCAGGGAATTCAGACCTGGAACAGGAAACCACAGATGTGAGACCTATGAAAATGTTGTGAAGGGGACATACCTGACGGTTCCACCCTAGTCACAGGCCCTAGAGCCAGCCAAGCTCCTTGCCAATTCATGTATCGAAGCTCTGAAAATTTACAGGGATGCCCTGTTCTAGGAGATTCCAGCAGACCACCCACCTCTATCCCACAGATGACTACCTGAGGCCCAGGAAACTCCCCACTGGAATAAAGGAGAGGGAGGACAGATTTCCCCCCCAACACGGAGCCTGTGGACCATCCCTTTGGAACTTCTCATTTCAGAGTGCCCAGGCCCCTGAGCAGAGTAGGCAATGAGGCCTGGGTGTGAGCTCAGAGATCTGGGCACACCCCCTTCAGAATTTCCAACAGGGGAACTCCCTTAGTGATATGTGATTGTGACACCCCACCCCCCACCCCCTTCTCTTCCCAGAAGGTGAATTAAGGCAGGTGGGGGAAAAGTGCCTCCTAGTGGTGGCCCAGTGATTCACATTCTGCTCACCTGGGCAAACACCTGAGTTTCTTTCTCCCTGGGCCAGCCTGGCAGGGTACTGGGATACAGAGAGGATCAGGCCCAGCCCCCTGCCCTGGGCGAGGAAGGGAGACTCGGCTGCGTGAAGCCAGAGCCTCACTGTATTCGATTTGCCTCGGAACTCCCAGTCCAGGCCCTTCCAGAGTGCCCCTATGAGGACTGGTGGGGAACCCCCAAGAGCCTGGAGAGGGTGGGAGAATCCAGAATGGAGCTCCTTGTGTCTGTGTCTGTCTCCCCAGAATGTCTCCCATTTCCTTGTCCCTCTTTTTACCTTCTCACTAGGGTTTCTCTTCTCCTGACAAGGCCCTACCTTGCCCCCACTGCCCCCTCCCTCAGGTGCTCTCTTCCCCCAGAGGCACTTGTCTCTCTCCAGGATCCCTTCCTCATCCTAGACCTCTCAGGTGCACCCACTACTGCCGCTCCCCCCCCCAGAGTTTGGATTGGGGGGGGGATGGTTTCAGAAATGGCACTGTGAGCAGCGGAGGGGAAACTGAGTCTGATAGAAGGAAGAGGGCTGGGCACTAGCCATCCCAGCACCTACGTACAAGGCCGGGCACATGTCAGCATGCCATAAAGATTTGTTGAAGCAAACTGACCTCACACCCATGAGGTGCAATATTTTTACCCTGGACAGGTGAGGCTGTGTGGGCATATGAGGAATCCAGATAAAACCTGAAACAAATCATCCTGCCTGGAGGGTGGGGATGGGCCCAGGCAAGAGGGCTGTGTTATCTCTCCAGGGAGGAGTTAAATTCCATCTAAGGGCCATCAGTCTGAGAGGGCATCATAGGCAGGGGTGGACTCAGCCTCTCCCACTGTCCCCCGCCTTCTGCTGCGGGGCTCCTGAGTTTCCCTTCTCACAGGGCAGGTCTCAGCCTGAGCACCTCCCTGTGAGGGCCTCTCTCCAGCACAAACTTGTCTCTGGGCAAAACGGAAACACTCTGAAGAAGGTGGCTTTTAGTAAAGCTTACTTAGCATCTGGGATTTCCCTGTTACCCTCTTTCCCTCCCACATGCTCCAGCACACACACACACACAGAGCCACCGAGAGCCCAGCGTTCCCAGACCCTGCTTAGCCCCTCCCCCCAGCCCACCTCCGCTCCTAGGGCCTCAGTCACCCTCCTCCTGGCTGCACAGATAGCATCGGGATGAGCCAGCAATCACCCCGCAGCAGCACCATGAGGCGCTGTGGCTGGGCTCTCCCAGCAGATCTCAGGGTTGCATTCAGGCTGACTGACAGCAGGAAGAAGAAACTGTTGGGGCAGCAAAACCTTCAGCCTGGAGTTTCGAGGGTGACTCCTCCTCCTCTCCCCACCTGCCACCCCCTAAAACTGACTGAGGGTGGTGTTATGCATCATCTGGCGAAATAACTATAAACTGCTGATGGTGTCAGCTCATCCCAGAACAGGGGTTATGCTTGCCTGGTCCCAATTACCCCCACCCCGCCCAGCCTGGTCAGGGTTGAAGGAAGCTGAGCCCAGACACGGGACGGTCCCGGGAATGGCTGATGGGGCAATGAACACCTGCTGGAGCGGGAAGGGGGTGGGGTGCTGGACCGGACCAGGGATGACTACTTACTTACAAGAGAAGTGAAGGGAGGGTTGTGTAGGAGAGAGGAGAATGGGCAGCAGGAAAGGAGAGAGGGAGGAAGGAAAGACAGCAGGGAAAAAGGATGACAATAACCACGCAGTGTGCACCCAAGCACCTCCACACTTCCTCCTCTCGGTCCTGGGAAGTAAGGATCACTCCACTTTACAGATGAGGAAACTGAGGCTTAGAGAAGTTAAACGGTTTCCCAGGTCACTCGTATACCGGAGAGGGAGCGTATTTGCAGACTAGCGGTGCACAGTGACAATAAAACCAATCAACGTTTAGTTGGTTATATTATTGCTTTTTAAGTTCTCGATAGACGAGCATGCTTTATTGCCTACTACCCAGAGCAGAACCCTGCCACCACCCTGCCCTCGCTGCACACTGTCCGAGGTCACACTGCTGGTAGGTGGCAACGCGGAGACTGAATCTAGGTCCATCTAAGTCCAAGGGCCGGGTCAGGTCCTCTGTCCTGGGCCTGGCACACTAGCTGATGTTCTCTATGCCATCCCTCCAGCTCCCCTCTCCTCTTCACCTCCATAGGGGTCCTCTGGTCCCCTCCCCAGTCTCCTGGATCCCCTTGCTTGGCCTCAGAAGGGGGGATTGCCCTTTCCTACAAGCACTAGACTCAAGCCCCCAGAAGCCAGAGCTGGAGGGCGAATTGGCTTGGTTCCCCTGTGAGCGTGTGAGTTTCTGCACCACCAAATACCTAAATTCCTCTTCCTGGTACACCTGCTCCTGTCTCTCATTTTTCTCCCTGCTTTTAATCTCTGTGGTGTATCCATTCATTCAACAAAGCTATATAACATGCCTACCACATGCCCCATGCTACTACACACTAGAAACACAGAGGAGAGCAAAACACACAACAGTGCCTGCCTCCTAGAGCTTTATTCCAGCAAGAGATGGTAGCCTACGAGCCAGCAAATCCATTCAGGACTGGTCCTCAGTGGTGAGGCCAGCTGAGGAGAGAAGGGACCATGGAGCGGAGATAGCCAGCACATGGGGGAGGGGTTTTAAATAGGGGCGACCCATGATCAAAGACCTGGAAGAGTTGAGGGACCCAGCCATGGAGCTATTTGAGGAAAAAGAGCTCCCAGCAGAGAAAAGAGTCAGTGGGAAAGTGGTGACAGGGGTTTTCCTGCCTGTTTGATGGACAACTGGGAGGCCAGGGTGGCTGAGGGTGACGAGGTCGGTGAAAGCAGAGGGCAGACTGTGTATGGCATTTACTCGGAGTAGGATGCGAGGCTGATAAAGGGGTTTGACATAGAAATGTCATGATCTAACATGTTTTTAATGGGTGACTGACTGTGGTGGTAAGAAAAGACTGAATGGGGCAAAGGAGGACACAGGGAGACAGGCTGGAGGATACGTCAGTGGTCCCTGTGGGAAGTGCTGAACTGGGCCCACCTGGTGGCAGTGGGGGTGGTGAAGAGCAGTAGGAGGTACATCATGAAGGTGTGATTTGCCATTGGACTGAATGTGGGATATGGAGAAAACAGGAATAAAGGATGACTCTCAGAGTTTTGGCGTGAGCTACTGCAGGGGCAGTGAGCCTGGCAAGTGGAACGTATTTAGTTTGAATGTGTGGGAGGGCGGTTTGGGATATATTAAGGTCGAGATGCTTATTTGATATCCAAATAGAGACATTGATCAAAGTATACATGTGGAGCCCTGGTCGAGTGGCCCCGTTGGTTGGAGTGTCATCCCGTACACCAGAAGGTTTTGGGTTTGATCCCCAGTCAGGGTGCACGCGGGAGGCAACTGATTGATGTCTCTCACATCAATGTTTCTCTCTCTCTCTTTCTCTCTCTCTCTCTCTCCCTTCCTCTCTTCCTAAAATTAGTAAGCATATCCTTGGGTGAGGGTTTTTTTTGTTTTTGTTTTTAGTATACATGTAGGGTGCAGAGGGGAAACCCAAGATAAAGATAGACAGGACTTTGGTAATCATCAGTGGGCAGATAGTATTTAAAGTTATGAAGCTGTATGATCTCAGCAAGGGAATGAGTGTAGAGAAAGATGAGAAAAGGTAGAAGGGCTGAGTCCAAGAGTGTTGCAGTGTCTCAAGGTTGGAAATATGAAGAGGAACTGCTTAGAAAACTAAAGAGAAGCAGCCAGTAATGTGACAAGAAAATCAGGAGAATGTAATGTCTGGAAACCAAAAGAAGAAAGTATTTCAAGAAAAAGGGAATGACCAACTATGTCGAATATTGCTGATAGGTCAAATTAAATGAGAGGTGAGAACAGGGCACTGATTTTTAGCAACACGGAGATCACTAGTAATCTTCACAAGAAGTATTCTCTTGTTATTATTTTTCTGCTCCTTCTCTCATTAGATATATACCTGATAACTGGGTTTATGAAAAATAGTAGTAAGCTAGGAATAGAGGGACACTTCCTCAACTTGATAAAGAATATCTACCAAAAAGCCTACAGCTAACATCATGCTTAATGACAAGAAACTTGAAGCTTTTCTACTAAAATTAGAAATAAGGCAAAGATGTCCCCTTTCACCACTGCTTTTCAACACCATACTGAATTTGTAGCTAAGTCAATAAGGCAAGAAGAGGAAAAAAGAGGTATGGCAATTGGGAAGGAAGAAAGGAGCTCCAGTCAAAAGCACATATTCCCTTCCAAACATAATCCCAAGCATCCCCCAAAAATTCCAGTGTGCAATTAAGCCTAAACTCCTGCAGTCACAAGACAAGTAAGACAAACCATGTCACCTGCAAGAATAGAAAAGGCAAACACCTGCCTCTTGGTCCGGAAATATCTGCAACATTGATAACAATGACAACAACATCCAGTAGCTTAGAAACTTTATTTTCTATCTTGGTGCTTATTGCTTTGTATCTCTCTATTCTAACGAAAGATTCATCAGTAATTTAAGGCATCTGCTCAGGCAGAGCTATAGATGAGCCCTCATGTGTATTGGGGAGAAGTCATGTGGCTAACTTTTCACACAGATAAATGGCCAAATTACTGGTGTGCTTTGGTCTCAAATTATGTGACAAAAGTACTGGCTGGTAGAAGTCCTCAAGATTAATCTTCCCCCACCATCATGAGGACAGAGATCATCTTTTTTATTTCTGTACCTTCAGCCCAAGCACAGTGACTGGGACAGTTTAGGCACCTGATCATTGTTGAATGAATGAGTGGATGAATGAATAAATGAATGAATGAATCTCCTTTGAGTGTCTCAAATTAGGCATGTGTCTATACTACTGCAAATGAGCTTTACTGAAGATTAAACTCCTATGTAAACAGCCAAACCAGATCATAGAGGATAGATAAAATATGCAAAAGGTTTCTGGTCTATCCAGGGGTGTCCAACCTGTGGCCCATGGCCTGCATGTGGCCCAGGATGGCTATGAATGTGGCCCAACACAAAACTGTAAATTTACTTAAAACATTATGAGATTTGTGTGTGTGTGTGTGTGTGTGTGTGTGTGTGTGTGTGTGTGTGTGTGATTACACACTGCAATGTATTTCATGTGTGGCCCAAGACAACTCTTCTTCTTCCAGTGTGGCCCAGAGACATCAAAAGGCTGGACACCCCTGAATCCATCTACAGAGATGCAATACAGAGATGCTGTATTCTCACCATACTATTCTTACTAGGAGCTCTACAGATCCTGTCTCTCTTCTGCATACTCCATCTCTCTGGGGGCTTATGTCTATATAGATGCATCCCTTGTGAGCCTCTTGCTACAACTATTACCATCCTAACTTTCTGGTGGTTAGCCACACTTGCAGTGAAAAAGTCTATTGGATTTATGACCGAAACAAATTAATGTCCTCATAATGGCAATTGTGGTGGACTTGTGGGAAAAAATAGGGCCATAATGTTTGTGTGTTTATGCATTTTTAATGTTTATAGGTTTAATGTTATAGCTCTGATCCTAAGGAGAATAGGTGTGTCTAAGATTAGCTCATTTTAAAGAGGTTATAGGCATGAAGAGTTTCTGCTAACTACCCAAGCTCATAAATGCATCCAAATGGCCTTTTCCACTTTTATGGGGCCAATCCTCAGATCCCCACACACATAAAAGGGGTGAGAGGGATCCTCTAGCCTCAGAGGGATTCCTAGCTCCAGCTCTCCCCACACTCTGCAATTGCTGCTCTGCTCTTACCCAGGAAGCCATCATGTCTTGCCGCTCCTACCGAGCCAGATCTAGCTGCCACATGGGCAATTTCAGCTCTTGCTCAGCAGTGGTTCCCCAGAACCGGAACCGCTTCCAGGCCAGCTCTGTCTCCTGCAGGAGTGGGTCCAGCTTCCAAAGCTTTGGTGGCTTTGGTAGTCGGAGCGTCATCACCTATGGATCATGCTCACCCCGGATAGCGGCTGTATGCCCTCGTCCCATTCGCTGTGGAGTTGGCTTTGGTGCTGGTAGTGGACGGGCCTTTGGCTTTGGTAATGGGTGTGGTGCTAACCTAGGGTTTGGGGCCGGCAGTGGTGTTGGTCTGGGGATTGGAGCCAGCAGCTGCCTTGGCTATGGCTTCGGTGGCCCTGGCTTTGGCTACAGAGTTGGAGGACTTGGAGTCCCAGCAACGCCATCTATCACAGCAGTGACTGTTAACCAGAGCCTACTGACCCCTCTCAACCTGGAGATTGACCCCAATGCACAGAGGGTGAAGAGGGATGAGAAGGAGCAAATCAAGACCCTCAACAACAAATTTGCCTCCTTCATTGATAAGGTACAGCTCAATATCTGGGTCTGGGATCATGAGAGCTAACATGCATTGGGGTATTCTTTCCCTTAAGAAGAAATGGCCCAGGCCTAGGGCATCAAACTTGGTCCCTAGATCCTTCAGGTGTCAACCAAAGGCATTGCAGTATGATTTCCGGGTCACCCCCAGGACAAGCCTGAGGAACGCTGCATGGTGGGAGAGACTAACACAGAGGTTGTGTCTTCAAGAGGAAAAAGGAACATCCAGCCAAGTCTGAGGGCATCTGGACAAACTAAGACCTACTACCTACTCACTTAGAACTATCTCCTAAACTGGCTGAAAACACTAGGACTTCAGCCAGGTGCCAGCTGTTGTAGGTTTAAAAGGTTTTATCCTTTGAGTCCCTCATGCCATCTTTGAAGTTTTCATAGTTCCTGAGGCTGGGTGGCCACATCTGCCCAGATTTAGAAATTGGAGAATGGAGTACAAAACAAAGAACTCCTACCTCCATGTGGGGTATCCAGATTCAGCCTAAGTACCTAGGTTGAGGGAAATAGTGGGTAACCACCACGGGTAGTCACTGATCTTCAGGCTGATGAGAGGAACAGTGATGTGGAACTGACATCCCACAAACCATGTCTCCATGGAGCGAGAATGCTAGGATCATGTCTGAGCTTCACTTCTGTGAGCTTCAGTTTCCTCACCTAAAATGAGGAGTTGGAGCAAATGATCTCTATGTTCTCCTCTTGCCCTGTAAGTCTCAGCAGATGCAATATCTGGGATGGTGAGTATGACCCACCTTCTAATGCCATATCTTACCCTGAATGTACTTTGCTCCTTATTTTCCATCAGGGATGGCTGACATCAGATTTTATAAATAGACAAATCCCAGCTCAGGCAGAATCAATCTTTCAAACTTCCCGGTACACTGGCTTATACATTTCTCAGAGGGTAGAAAGAGAAATGGTCCTGAGGTGCTCTGGTTCAAAATCCTCTGTTTGTAGCTGAGCCTGGCTGAGCACGAGGAGGGCATCAGAGACCTGCTCTTCCAGGTTCTACCAAATTAGAGGAGGAATGAAAATCAGTGGAGAAGAGAATGATGTCACCACAGTGTTGAGAGTCTGGCCATCTGAAAGCCAGTGGGCATGCAGGTGACTCTGTCAAGCACTTCAATTGCCCTTTCTGTGCCCTTGCGGATTTAGGTACGGTTCCTGGAACAGCAGAATAAGCTTCTAGAGACCAAGTGGAACTTCCTCCAAGAGCAGAAATGTGCCAGGAGCAACCTGGAACCCCTGTTTGAGAACTACATCACCAACCTGAAGAGGCAGCTGGATGTAGCCAACAGCGACCGGGCCCGTCTGGAGGCTGAGAGGAACAACATGCAGGATGTCCTTGAGGGTTTCAAGAAAAAGTGAGTGGCATCTGGACTGCACTAAGGATGAACAGGTCCTGGTCCCTGAAGTGGCAGCCAAGCTCAGATGAGAGCAGCTGGGAGAACCAGGGTTGAATGCGGGTTTCAACACCCAGCCTGGACACAGGTTGGGGGCAGTGATATGTAAGGGAGTAGGAGGAGGCCCTTTGTGGGTCCTGAGGAAAAAGGAGACTTGAAACTAGCATGGTTATTTCCTAATTCTGACTGGGGATGGGTGAATTAGCCCCAGAGAAAGGAGCCCTCTGGTTTTGAGAACAGTGCCCAGGTTCAACAACAAGTTGGGTCCTACTTACTCTATGGTCACGGGCAATGACCTTAAATCTCTTCTAGCAAAGGAGCATGGTAATGGACTGGATGTTCAGACCCCACATTCTATTTGAGAAAGTAAAAGGGATTTGGAGAAACCAAGGGCTACTGATTCAAGTAAGGTATTAAAGAAGGGACAGAGTGGCTGAGAACATGTAGGAGGCGACAGGAAGCTGTGCTCCTGGGTGGAGCAGAGAGGTCTTAAGAGTCTCAGTGGGGAGTTGGAAGTCAGTGGTTTTCAGTTCAGAATGAGAACCCACCCTCTTAATTCTTATCATCCAGGTACGAAGAGGAAGTGGGATTCCGGGCCAACGCTGAGAATGAGTTTGTGGCTCTGAAGAAGGTAAGGGAGAGCAACAGGTCCAGGCAAATTTCTCCTTCAGACAGGCAAATGTTCTTGAGATGCCCCCATGAAAATGGTCAGGTGGACCTGCGGTGTGTCGGGTGACTCAGAGTGGAACCCCTAAGGTCACACAGGTTCCCTTTGATGTTCTAATTTGGTCTCAGATTATTTAAAATCAGTTTGATTATTTAGATGTCCTTTTAAGAGTCTTGGATTATCCAGATTCTCCTTGTCTTTCAATGAGCATCAGGAAAGTTCCAGCAGCCCCAGGGGAGTTTTATGTTGCAGGAGAAGAGCAACAGTTACTAAGCTGCATTTCCATCCAGTGACTTTACCATCCATCCCACAGCCTGGCCTGGCCCTGTGGGGATTAGCCTGATCTTCCCACCCATCTCCAGACTCTGCCAAGGTGGGGAAGTTGAACAGTGCACAAGTAATGAGCATGTTATCCTTCTCTTTTATGCAGGATGTGGATACAGCTTTCTTAAATAAATCTGATCTAGAGACCAACGTGGACACCCTAGCTCAGGAAATTGAATTCCTGAAAACCTTATACATGGCGGTAAGGACCCATCCCCTCTGAGCCCCGTAAGATCAATGATTAACCTAGACTCCTTGGGAGCTTTGCCTGGACTGGCATATTTTCTAACACGTGCCGTCATACATCTCTCCTCCCACTCAAATCTATATCCTCTATATGTGACGTATCTACCAATGGAGAAGGAACGGCAAGCAGGATTCTCAGCAGCCTAACTTAGGTCTATGAATAAACTCCTTGGATCTATGACTTAAGCTCTTGTTGACTAATCCAAATGTTGGGGTCTAGGAATGTCACTTCCTGTCTATTGATCAAAAGACTGGAAAACTGATTTGCTAGAAGATGTAAGAAAAATTGTGTTTGAACGAATTAGTCAAATGAACCAGCTCTCTTCTGCTTCGTAAGTGATCCATTTGGTCTGGTATAGATCCAGCCAGAGCTGCATGTCTGGCTCTGAGGGGAAATGCTAAAGGAAGCTCCCTTTGGAGCCTTTACTTTGCAGGCCAGTTCCATGCTCCCTGGTTCTATTAAGGACTTGGGATATGAAAATTCTTAGACTAACACGTTCTAAAATATTGTCAGCTCTTAATAGTCCATGAATGGCACAGCCACTTTATACACAGAAAAGTTTAAGCCCCAGCATGGCGCTCACTCCTCTTTACCTAAAACCTGGGCCTCCCTGGTCTTGATATTCACCAAAGCAAGTTAGGGCAGTAGAGGGATGTCCCTAAGTACATACAAGAGTTTACAGTCAGACGAAAATGGTTCTCGGTCATGTCTCTTTCTTTGCCCTTGTTTTGGACGGCCTGTTCCATTGCTTTGCTCTGAACTAATAAGCTCCTGCCCATTAGTCTGGGGTCTGCTCCTGCCACCACAACCTGGGGACCGTGAGGCAGCATCCTGGCCACTAATGGGACTCTGAGTCCATCTGTTTTACTGATCCTTCAACACAGGAAATTGAGTTGCTGCAGTCACACATCTCAGAGACATCAGTCATCGTGAAGATGGACAATAGCCGGGACCTGGACTTGGATGGAATCATCAGCGAAATCAAGGCCCAGTATGAAGAGATTGCCAGGCGCAGTCGGGCTGATGCTGAGGCCTGGTACCAGACCAAGGTGGGCAGAGGGAGGCTGAAGAAGGGGTGTAGGGTGAGACTCATATAGTGAAGTGGGGCCCATGGAGGTCTGAGACCCCCAGCTCAGTTGAAGCTGTGGCCATGACCCAACCTTTGAGCCCTTGGAACATCCCCTTCTCCCTATCTCCCCATCTCCCCACAGTATGAGGAGATGCAAGTGACAGCTGGCCAACACTGTGACAACCTGCGCAACACACGGAATGAGATCAGTGAGCTGACCCGTCTGATCCAGAGGCTGAAGGCAGAGATCGAGCACGCCAAGGCTCAGGTGGGCAAAGGAAAGATGAGAAAGCCACAGAAGGAGGAAGGCAGGGCTCTGAGATTTGAGGATATGCAAGTCTGATGACATGGGAGAGACCACTAGGACCCAGAAATGGAGTGATTAGTCCAGGAAGACTTCCTGGAGAAGGAAAATGTGAAAGGAAAGGAGCGTCTACCATATAGAAGAAAAGGCCTGGGGCTGACTTGGGCGTGGGCAGGTAAAGGAGAAAGAATAGCTTTACTCTCTGAACCTCATGGAGTTGGAGTAGCAGATATCAGGAAGTGCAAAGTCAGTGGGAGTGGGAACTGAAGAAAAGGAACACTTCGTCCCTGGTGACATCAAACTGCAGGATCACAGTCCCTAAGAAAGCATGCCACATGGGCTCCATCCCTGACTTGGCATCAGGCTGTGTCCCCACTAACAGGGAGCCTTGTTTCTAGACGCACATGGGGATCCCCTAGTCTCTGCCCAAACCCATACAAACTGCCCTTCCTGCAGCGGGCCAAGCTGGAGGCTGCGGTGGCCGAGGCAGAGCAGCAGGGTGAGGCAGCCCTCAAGGATGCCAAATGCAAGCTGGCAGAGCTGGAGGGTGCCCTGCAGCAGGCCAAGCAAGACATGGCAAGGCAGCTGCGCGAGTACCAGGAACTGATGAACGTCAAGCTGGGCCTTGACATTGAGATTGCCACCTACAGGCGCCTGCTGGAGGGCGAGGAGATCCGGTGAGTGCTCTCAGTGCACCAAGAGGGAATGAGGTCAGACTTAGGCATCAGGACTAAGTAGCGGAAGGGGTCAGGTGAAGAACTGCTGAAATCTCAATCTCCAGAAGTAAGAGAGTCTTTTCTGCAAACATTAGTCAGGCTGACCCTGGTGGGGGATTAGAAGATGACTAAATCTGTGACTCCTGAATGCAAGTTTGTAGACAGGCTGTACCAGAAACAGAGGGAGTTTTGCTTGAGCTAACTAGTCTTGGGACAGGGCTTAAGAACACACTGTTTTTCAAAGCTCTCTGAATGCTTGTACAGTTAAGGGTGAAAACCACAGGTCCACTGGTCTACTCAGCCAAGAAAGCCCTTCTGAGAGCAAGCAAGTTTTCAGGGAACAACACTACTTTTTAACTGACTTATTTCTTTCTCTCTCCAGGATCTGTGAAGGTGTTGGACCAGTAAACATATGTAAGAAACTTAAGTCTTTTCCTCTTCACATTTCTCTCCTGGGGCCCTTCAAATTTCCTTTAAACTCAGGCCCACATTGGGGTCAGGAGCCCATGGCTGGGCTGGCCAGGACGGTCAGGGTAGCAGGGACCATCTGGCCCCTAGCCTCAGAGCATCCCCTTAGCAGAGGTCTGAGATCTCTCCAGGGCCTGACTTCCCCAGAGTAAGCAATCGCCGAGGTCTGCAGGGCCTTTTAGGTGGGAGAGGGTTCCAGAAGAGCAGCAGCCCTTTCATTTTGAGTGGCCTTGTCCTTTAGGGACAAAAGTCAGGGGAAGAAATGAAACGGCCTCTGCCAGGGAGTTCCCTACTCTCCTGATGTCAGGGGATAGAACAAGGCTGAATGGAAGTCCCCCTGCTACTGCTTCTACCAAAGTCTTGGCTGTGCCCAAAGCATGCAGGGCACCATGCCTGGCACTGCAGGGTGGGGCACAGAGAGGGTGAGCTCCCACCCCTGCCCTCTAGAATTATAATGTTCTTGAGAAGATGAGTCCTACTCACTGTCAGCCTGCTCCTCAAAGGAACCTCAAAGGGGGAGGAATAGACACGGACAACCTCCTTCCCTTCACTCAGGGATGATACATGATTTGCCAGAAGTCACACAGCCAGTAGCACAACCAGAATTCAAACCCAGATTTCTGACTCCAAAAGCACAAACATACACAGCTGCGTGGTAGAACTGAGTGCCCAACTGGGTGGGTCAGGCCGTCAGAGTGGCCAGTGCTAGATGACAGTGCCAGAGAGGGCAGGGCTAGTGAGGAAGGCTTTCTGCAGGACGTCAGGCTTGAGTGGAGGCCAGGCAGGGTTCTGATAAGAGGAGAGGCAAGAAGGAGAGGTGCCCCACAGATGAGGGCTGGTCTAAGCAAGCTTTAGTGAGATCAGGGTCCTGGGATACAGAGATGTGCCCAGTGGAAACTAAAGGGCTATAAGCAGGGCCATCAGTGGGTCAGAAGAGAGCTGACATATGACTCATTAGAGGGGCTACGTGGGGACGACCGAGGGGCAGGATATAACTGGAAGACAGGAGCCTCATGGCTTTATAAAGGCTACTGCTCCATCTCATAATGCAGCACACTGTCCTCCCAACAAAACCCAGCCCGACTTTGGCCATATGTAAATGAGAATCAACCTGTGGCTACATGCACACATCTGGAGAACTGACTGAATCCTTCTACTTTACTCTGAATGTTTGACTCTAGTAGGGCCACAGCCTCTGAGTCACCTAGACCAGAGAAGGGAAAAGTGGGTATTGACTGTGTAGACAATAGGGACCACTTCCCCGATGCCACCAGCCCTGGCCCCCACCCCACACTGGAGAGCCCAAAGGACTTGGCAGCCTTGCTGATGTTTCTTCCCCCTGCAGCCGTGAGCAGTTCCCGTGGCGGCATGGTATGTGGGCCTGAGCTCCTGGCCACCAGCTCCACCCTCTCCCGCAGTGGAGTCACCTTCTCCAGCGGCAGCATCTCTTCTGGTGGCATGTGTGGCTCCAGCCTGGGTGGCACCCAGGTTGTCATGGGTGGCGGGAACCTACTGAGCACAGGCTCCCGAGGAGGTTCAGCGCTCCTGGGGGAGGCCTGCGCCCCCAGTGTCCCCTGTCCACTGCCCACCGAAGGGGGCTTCAGTAGCTGCAGTGGGGGCCGCAGCATCCGCGGTTCCAGCGTCCGCTTTGTGTCCACCACCACCTCCCACCGGACCAAGTACTGAGAATCTAGTGCCAGCCAGCCACTGCCCAGGGAAGAACCATCTCAGTGTTTCCTGCTTCTGTCCCCAAGACATCTGGATTCTGGGCTGGAGGGGCTCCCTCTCCTGCCAGGAAGTGATACAGCTCTCCCGGCCCTGATGCGGAGGGGGATATTTTTCATCACCTAGGTGCTCCATCCGCAACCCCAACCAGATTGGTTTCTGCCTGACTCCCAATTTCCTCCCATTGGATCAATACTCACCATCTAGCTGAACAGTCTCAAGAAATGCAGATTCAATACAATTACAAAAATCTGTGCCTGGGAAGAAAAGAGGCAGCCCAAGGTCAAACAAAAGAATGTCTCTGGGCACCATTGCCATCCCAGCTTTGGATTCATTCAGAGAATGCAAAGATGACTGTCCACACAGCAGGTGCCCTTGGCCTGCCATCCTTCGGCTTCTTTCTTCTTCCTTTCCCTGGCAGAAGAAGGTGTTTTTCTTCTTCTCCTGACCCAGCAGGATCCACAGTCCTTGGTGGCCCAAGGGATCCCTTAGTACCCCAAGATGGTTCTTCTCCAAGGGGCATATGTCCTGGCTGCTTCTTTTCCTGGGTTGTTGGTTTAACTCCATAGCTTGTGAGCTCATGAGGTATGTTGGGTGCTCGTGGAGAGGTGGGCTCTGCCACATCCTACACACCTGTTGGTGGTGTGAAGGAGGCCCAGCCCTTTCCATTGCAGGAGGGTTTATGTCTGCAAGCTCCAGGGAGGCCTGGAGTGGGGTGGGGTACCTGTTTGTACTGCTCTTTGTGTTCCTTGGTTTTCAATAAACTTGCCACACTAACATCACTAGGACCCTGGCCTCTTCTTCTTCATGCTGGGGTGGGGGCTATGGCCTCCTAGACCCAGCCTGGGGACTTGCCAAGGGTAGAAGCTGGTATCCTGGGCACAGGGTAGGTGCTGAGAAAAGAGAGCTCAGGTCCTTCCCAGGAGGGGCTCACAGTTCGGCGAGTGACAGAAGATATACAGCAAAGTCTCCAAAAAAAAGTGCCAAGCATCCCACTTCTCTCCCGGTATTGCCCTGAGACCCATTGGTGCCCTTCTGACCAAGGGGAGCCCATCCATCTTCCCTGGATCCCACCCCACACCCAGGTCCTCTAGGATCACTGCAGGGGCCTCCTGAATTTCCTGTCCCCACTCTTATCCTCATCCAACTCATTCACCATGATGCTGCTATAGAGGTCTTTTCCACATAGAAAAATGACCATACTTACAGCCCTCAGTGGCTCCCCCTTGCCTTCCAAAGTAGCTCAAACTTCTTACCATGGCACATAAACCCCGAGTGACGTGCTCACACACCCTCTGCCATCCCCGCTCCCTACATGCCCCACTTTTGGCCTATCATCCTTTATTTACTCATTCAACATTTGATAAGTGCTTGCTGCGTGCCAGGCCTGACACTGGGAAAGTAGCAGTGAACAAGACTTCGCCCTTGTCTTCAACGAGCGTATAGTCCTGCTAGACAGGTGGACAGGCAAACAAGCAATTGGGACTTGATATGCTGCATGCTGTGTTAAGACTGAAGTCAATGCTGCAGGGCACAGAGGAGAGGCCCACCCTTTGATGAGGTTGGGGCATCATTAAATGCTTCCAGGAAGATGTGGTGTCCCAGCAGAGATGTGAAGGATGATGAGTTAGCCATGCTAAGAAGGGAGAAGTGTCCCAAGCAGAGGCAACAGCACATGTGAAAACCAAGAGGTTGGAGAGAGCATGTCCAGTCCGGGGATCTGCCTGGGATTGAGTAGGACTATAGCACAGGTCGGGGCAGGGGTCAGCCAAGTGCAGTGTGACCACACCCTGGACAGACCTCCATTGGGCAGGTGTCTCACAGCAGGGACTGTGCTGCTCTGCCTCACCTCCAGAGCCCTTCCCTGGAGAGCAGGAAGCTAATCTTACACCTTTATATTTGCTGCCTTGCCCAGGCTTCATCCAGCAACCAGACAACTTACAGGTTGTTCTGCTCACAGCCTAAGGCCTGCCTGACCCTGGACTCACCAGCCACCTGCCCTCCTGCTTCCAGGGGCTCCTGACTTCCCACCTCATCTCCCATGTGCAAAGTCACATGCACCCCTCAGGTGACAGCAACACCAAGGTTGCCCCCGTCTGACTTTGCTGCCTCTCCTCAGCCAGACCCACATTCACCCTGTGCCAGTTATCAATTTATTGCCTCAGCTCCAAATTCACCCTTATTACCTACTCTGTGCAAATGGATCTGACCCCTTAAGAAATTTCCCTTTGCCAGCTGGCATGACGTTAAGCCTTGTCAGTAGGCATTTCCATAAACATTGGAGAGACATTGACAAGTGGGGGATTTGCTTCTATTGCACTCTCTCGGCAGTTTCCCCAGTGCAGATTCCTGCAGTGCAAACTGTCTCCACCTCGGGCCCAGGCTGCACAGCAGCAGCAGCAGCAGCAGCCAGGAGCTGCCCCAGCACTCTTGTAGGGCAATTGCATAGCAAAGTGCCTCCAGGAAGACCCCTCCTTGGAACAAGCTTTTCCCAGCACCCAAAAGGGTGCATTCTGGTAAGTCGAGATGGAAGCTTTCTAGCAAGTTCCATTGGTGTAGCACCCCAGTGAGCAGTGGCTGTGCCCTCTCCAATGGGTTCTGGATCTCAGCCATGGCTTTTCCCTTGGGTTTCTATCACATCCTTAGATACTATTCCTTCCATCTGTCATTTCTATACTCATTAGAGCTCTTTTTCCCTCAGGACTCTAGCACCCAATATTATCCATATTGAACTTCCCATGTTCAAGTTTCTGTGTGGCACTGTCCCTTGACTGGATCCTGACTGACACATGCCATTGGACGGCATTGCTTCCAACCTCTGGGGCCAGGCAACAAGCCAACACTGGAACTCCTCAGGACCCAGCCATCAGGTCTCTTCTCTTCTCTCTCTATCCCACCCCATAGGTAGCCTTACCCAGCCTCGTGGTTTTAAATGCCACCCATATGCCAATGACACCTGAGTGTACATCTCCAGCCCAGACCCTCCATTAATTACAGGCTGGTATATACAGACTGCTCACTGACTTCTCCACTTGTGCATCAAATGGGCATTTCACACGAAACATGTCCAGAAACGAACTCCTCATCTTCCCTCTTCCCCTTCTGTGCTGCTCCCACCAGAATAATGGCAACTTCATTCAGTTGCTTAAGAATACATACATACATATATACATACATACATACATACATACATACATACATAAAATCTTAGAATCATCTTTAACCCCTCTGTTTCTCTAGCATCCCCTTATTTAACCCATCGGCATAACCTTCAGATAACATCCAGAGTCACCGGTTTCCCCCACCTCCGTGACCACCCCTGAGGCCCCAGCTGCACGGCTCTGGCCTGCACGACTGCAGTAGCCTCCTCGCTGGGCTCCCTGCTTCTCTCACCTTCTTCTGTCTGTTCTAAAAAAGAAACAAGGTGATCTTGTTCAAACTAAGTTGATTTCCAGGTCCACCCATGATGGAGTAAGCCTATTAGAGCCTGTCTCTCCCACTGATTACAACTAAAATCCCTGGATAAAATTTTTTTAAAATAAACTATCAGAAGACTCCAAAAAGTAAACAAAAGCAGGCAGATCGTGGCGGGGCAACAAAGCTCGCAGAAGTGACCCGTGTATCTTTCCCTCTGTTCATGTGGCTCTGAGCCGAGGGTGGGCCCCAGTTGTGGGCTTGTGAACCACCAGCATGACCAGCTAAAACTCCAATAGAAACTCCATTTTTCTAACCAGAGAAAGCAGGAAAAGGGGCCCCCAAGGGCTGGAAAGTATGGAGAGGAATCGTCACGTTTTTCTCTTTCCTCCCGTGTCTTTGCCCGAGGAGTGGATCCCAGCCCTGGAGCCGTATGGCCTCAGTGATATGGGAGTAAAACTCAGAGAAACCTGATCTTCTGGCTGAGGAACCCCTACACCGGGGGAAGGAGGGTGAGGAGAAAGGGATTCCTCTCAAGTTCTGGGCTTTCCCATGAACTGCACACACAGGAGAGACCCAAAGCCACAGGCCAAAGACCTTGAGACCTGAGGTGAGACTGAAACCGTTGCCCAAGTTTCAGGCAAAGCGCTCAGCGCCCTACACGCAGGACAGACGCAGAGCAGCAAACGAAAGCTTAGGAAACTGAAATAAGTTTGGAATCATTGCCCACGCAGGACGGACAGAGCTTGCAGCCCGAACCTAACTGGGCCGATTCCCTACTGAAACGAACAACTGGAAATTCTCCAGAGGATTTTAGCAGGGCCAACAGTCTATACCTTGTGATATTTTAACTGGCCAGGATATGAGCCAAAATTATTTGACACGCAAGGAACCAGGAAAATGTGACCAGTTCTCAAAGAGAAAGAAAACCAGCAGACGCCAATCCCGAGGCAGAGGTTGGGATTATCACACAAAGACATTAAAGCCCAGCTGTAACTCAGTCCCAGGAGATAAAGGCAAACACATCTGAAGTGAATTAAAGTTTCTTAGGAGGAAATAGAAACTGTGAAAGCAGAAGCAAGTGGAAATTTTAGAACTGAAAAAAAATACTGCCTTTAAAATTTTTAAATCATTGACGAGCTCCGGGACAAAGAAGAGAGGACAAAAGAAAAAGTCAATAACTTGAACACAAATTAATGGAAATTATCCAATCTGAAGAATAAAGAGAAAAAAATCAGAAAAAAAAAATGTCAGCTGCATAAAAATGTCACATGGCGTATAGGGCCGCCACAGGGCCGCAGATCTGTCATTGGAAACCGTGGGAGACGCAGGAGAGCGGACCAACATTAAGTGCTGCCAACCTGGAATTCTGTATCTGGCAAAAACACCCTTCAGAAGTGAAAGCAAAAAGAAAAAAATGAAAAAGGACGTTCTCAGATGAAAGAAAACTAAGAGAATTTGTCACCTGCAGAATGGCAGAAAACGATACTGGCAGAAAACAGTAAGCCTCTTGCCTTATCCAGAAAGTGGGCAAATATGTCCTCCATCGAAGAGTTGTGGTGGAAGTGGCACACAATGGCACAACTACTGTGCGTGGCACGTAGCCTGGCGCACAGTGGGCACGCAATCAATGGTTCCCAGTGTTTCGATGATGGTGCTAGAGGTGTTTCAGGTTTTATTGCTAGTAGAGAATAGCTTTGATTGGCAGTCAGCCACTTGGGCCAAGCACAGGTGGATGCTGAAGTGGCAGTGGGGTCGTTCCAGCACCTGCGTGAGCCCTGAGAAACAGGCAGGCTCTTCCTGCTCCTGCTGCCAGGCCTGGGCCTCTGCCCTCCACCTGTGGGGGTTTGCTGCCCTCTGCTGGCCGCCAACTTCCCAGGTGCCACTGCACAGGGCATTTTCAAAGCAAAGTAACTTAGCTTTTGGTGATTTAACATTATTGGGGGAGAAGGGAGCTTAGAGGCTTTTAAAACAGTTTTTCTTCCAAAACTGCATTTAGGACACAAACATTACAACAATGAATAGCAGCTTTAAAAAAGAAAACCACCCCCTCTCCCAGCAGTCCTGCTCTGAGTTTCCGTCAGTCTTTGTTCCCACAGATGCTCAGAAAACCACAACCCTCAAAGCAGGGAAAAGCCACCGAGGGCTCTGAGTCCCGTGGTTTTCGAACTGGGCATGCTCCTCAGGGCTGAAGCACTGGAGCTTCCCACAGGGTGACATTTTCTGCCAAATACCAAATATCTAAAGTATCCAAGATATCCGTTCATTTATGTGCATTCAGTCAGTCAAATGTTTACTGAGCACCTCCTATATTCCCAGCAGTGCTGCAAGTGCTTGAAAGCCATCAATGAACAAAACAGACAAAATCCTTGCTCTCGTGGAGTTTATTTTGGGGTGAGAGGCAAGACTGACTACAATCAATAAATACAATAAGTAAGTCAATTATAGAGTATGTTAGAAGGTGTTAAGTGTTATGGAACAGAGAGAAAGTTCCAAGCAAGGTAAGCCTGATGGAGAATGCCTAGGAATGGGAGGACAGGTTGCCATTCTTAAAAGGGCCTCTGCCAGAGGTCCTGCGGTATTCAAGCAAAGACTCACAGGTGGCAATAGAGAAAGCCATGTGGCTGCAGGAAGAGCATTCTGGACCGAAGGGACAGTCAGCGTAAAGGCGCTGAGTCAGGAGTGTGCGGGCGTGTCTGAGGAGCAGCAGGAGGCTGGTGTGGTTGCCAAGAGCGGGAAGCTGAGGTGAGAGAGGTGGGAAGATGGGCAGACAGTGGCCATGGTTCGGATGTGTCTTTCATTCCTAGTGGAATGGGGGATTATCAGGGTGTCTGAGCAGAGGAGGGACACAACCCAACAGAACGGTGAAGGGGGCCACTCTACTAGGTTAGAATGGAAGGTAAGGGGGCCAGGCCAAGCAGAGAGACCAGCATGTCAACCTTATCTGTTTTTATAGCTATATATCCAGTCATGTGTCACTTAACAGCAGGGACACATTCTGAGAAACATATTGTTAGGCCGTTTCATCGTGGTGTGAACACGAGAGTGCACTCACACACCTAGCGAGCACAGCCTGCCGCACCCCCAGGCCATGTGGTGCAGCCCACTGCTCCTGGTCAGCTCGGCGTTGCACTGAGCACTGTGGCAGCTGCAACACCACGGCACTTGCGTCTCTACATAGATCTAGCACTAAAAAGGCACGGTAAAAATTTGGTATTGAAATAGTACGCCCAGCCCTGGCTGGTGTGGCTCAGTGGATTGAGTGCGGGCTGCGAACCAAAGGGTCGCTGGTTCGATTCCCAATCAGGGCACATGCCTGGGTTGTGGGCCGGGTCCCTAGTCGGGGCATGCGAGAGGCAACCACACATTGATGTTTCTCTCCTTCTCTTTCACTCTCTCTTCCCCTCTCTCTAAAAATAAATAAATAAAATCTTTTTTTAAAAGTTAAAAAGAAATGGTACCCCCATACTGGGCACTTACCGTGAATGGAGCTTGCAGGACTGGCAGGTGCTCTGGACGAGGTGGTGAGTGAGGGGGTGACTGCAAGGCCCCGGGACGGCACTGCGCACCACGGGAGACTTTGTGACCACTGGCTTTGCCTTTGTAATAACACTTAGCTTGAAACATAAACACATTGTGCAGCTGTACAAAAAGATATTTTCTTTCTCTGTATCCTTATCCTATAAGCTTTTTTATTTTTAAATGTTTTTATTTTTTAAACTTTTTTTTTGTTAAAAACTAAGACACAAACACACACATTAGCCTCGGTCTGCACAGGGTCAGGACCGCCTTCGACCTCTGCATCTCGTCCCAGTGGAAGGTCTTGGGGCAGTGACTTGCGTGGAGCTGTGGTCCCCAGTGAGGACAAGGCCTCCTTCCGGAGCACCGCCCAAGGGCCTGCCTGAGACTCCTTGAGCTGTGATTCTTCACGCAAGTATGTCCTCGATGTCCACTCGGTTTGTGTCCTTTTTTCATCACAGATTTGCTTGCAGGCAAATAATACACTACTCTGTTAGTGAGAACCTTTCAGATCCAGAGTCCGTGTTTTCAAACTTTGTACGGAGCTTGCCGAGGTCTGCAAAAGCTTCTACTAAAGCCTTCGCTGTGAATACTCTTGGGGGTTCTTTCTCTTCTGCAGATTCCTTTTCTCTTGCTTCTTCTGCAGCTACGTGTTGCTGTTCCAGCCAACAACTCCTCATCAGTCAGGTCCTCGAGGTCTGCCTCTAGGAGCTCTCCAATGCCATCGCCATCCAGGCCCAGGTTGAAGTTGTTGGCCATCTCAACAAATGTTGGCTTTTGCAACCACGGCACTACAACGTTACCATGGCTACGATGTCACCTGGCAATAGGAATTTTTCAGCTCCATTATAATTTTATGGGGATGGGGCCACCGTCACATGTGTGGTCTGTTATTGACCCAAACACTGCGATGCAGCACACGGCTGTAGGTCCGTCCCACAGAACGAAGACCTCAAGGCATCTCCTTAGCCACTCCCACAGGGGCCCTGCCTGGCTTCCCAGCACACAGCTGTGCAGGGTCCGGCTCAGACGACCATCCCCACTCTGCATCAAATAGCTGCTACCATCAACTATCAGTTTTAGGTAGCTGTTTTTTCTCCTACGATTTAGGAAAATGGTTCTAGTGCTAAAAAGAAAAATGTCAAAACCATTAATATGGTCATTTCTGAAGTTAGAGGCTCTGTATTTATTTAGCATCTGCTCTGACCCAAAATAGCCATAGGAAGCAGCAAAGCCACCAGGGAAAGCTGCCCGCAGGAGGGTGTGTGCATGGCTTTTGGGAGGGGCTAGAGTCCCTGGTGGAGAAGCCTGTGAGAGGAAAGGTGGGGCAGCCCGGGGAGCAGCTCTGCCACCTGGATGAGGGGTCCAGCTTCAGGTGCACTGGGAGTGGACCAGTGGTCATCCAGCTCCTTCCAGTTGCTCCATCCTCACTCCTCTCTTACAGGAGCTCTGAGTCATGCCCCAGTTTTATAAAAGCCAAAGAAAGTGTCACAGAGCTAGAAGACCCTTCACAAGCTGTGTCCCAGCACCAGGAGGTGATGTAGATTCAAATACATAGTGAAAGTGTGGAGAAGACCTTCAGAGGTGATGGGCAATGCCGGACTTGGATGAGTCATGTGGGAAGCCCTACTCAGGACATGCCTTTTTCCATGGGGAGCCAGTCAGGGTCGATCCCCGAGAACCAGCCAGCGGGAAAAGACAGTGAGATGACCCGTGAGAACCCTCATGGATACAAATACAGAATCACAAGGGTCAACAAGACAGGACGGGAAGGTTCTGCACTGCCTTATCTTTGGACAAATCCAGAAAGCACTTCTAGAAGCAGGGGGATTTTAAGCCCAGTAGAGAGAACAGAAGGGAAGGGAGATAGTGAGCCCCTGAGTGGAGAAGAGCAAGCCTCCCCCGACAGACAGCGCCGATTAGGTAACACACAGGGGGGATGACTTGGGAGCATTTTAAATTACAGGAAGGACATGGGTTCCGACATTGGGTGTGATCTTCAAAAGGTTTGGGAACAGGAGAGTACAAGACCAAGAGGGTGATGAGCGACAACACCCAGGACAAGAGGGTGTGGAGGGGGTAATTGGAGTTACCTGGGGAGCCCCAGAAAGGGCGTTTTATGAGACGCCTGCTGAGGCAAGGAGGCGGAGAAATCACAGCCTCCCTCTGACTCCTGGCAGAGGTGGCTAGCCATTCTGGGACTTTCCAGGCAAAGCGTAACCAGGAATAATGCTGGGGAACAAATAGGGCACAGGTTGGCAGTAAATGAGGAGGAGGCCAGGGAAGGGAGGCTCCCATCCCAGCACAGGACAGGGATCTAGTCCTACTGAGCAGAGGTGGTGAGTGATGGGCAGAGATAGGCAGGGAGCTATGGGTTTTCTGTCCCTCCCTTGGGTACAGATCCACAGGACAAAGGTCTATGTGCCATGGGTCCAGGGCAGCTGTGTCAGACTGGTCTGGTTTGTGAGTTCTCACTTGCCCTGAATGAACCGGTAACAACTGCATAAGGACCTAGCCTCCCTCTCCAGTCCAGCCCCTCCAATCCAAAGTGCAGACAGCCATTCTGAGCAGCCTGTACTGGCCCTGGTCTCAGCGGCCATCTGCAGTGATACACACTTTACCCAGTGCCCACGAGTGCATCCTTGTGCTGGGTTATGCCTGCCCTCACTCCAGACCTGCACACCCAAGTGCCCACACCATTGTTCTGGATAGTCCTGCTGGTCCTGGATGGGTAATCTTATTTCTGAAACCACTGGGGCCTCTCCAGCTCTCCCGAGTCCTCTAGCTCCCCTTTCCCATCCTCAGTGTCCAGGCCCAATTCAGTGCAGAGGTTTGGGAGGGGTGCATATGCTGAAGGCATGTGGAAGCAGCTGGCATGGGAGCCACCCTATAGCAAAAAGACTTCACTCCTCCTGCTCCCAAGAAGAGGCAGAAGTGGATCTGCTTCTATCCTCTTCAATAAGCTGAAGGCAAGCAGAGGCTCATAGGAGCTGAGAGAAGGGGGTGAGGTTTTATGGGCAGAGGGCTCACACACCCTCTACCTCCCACACTCAGCTCCCACCCACCTCCCCACTTTCAAAGAGCCAAACCCCTCTCAGACCACACCACATCAGCTGCAGGTCTGCCCAGCTGTCAGTCAGTGGGCTCACTGTCCAAGGTACCAGAATACACCCCTGGGCCCAGGCCAGCAAAACCCTTGCTCCACAGCATAGCTTCCTCTCTCCACCCCCAGACTCCACCCCAAATTTTTATACTAGTGAAATCAGGTTAGAGAAAACATGAAAGGCAGCCTTGGAAGGGTAAGAAGTCATAAATATGCAGAGGAGGTGAAGACCATGGGTGGGGCAAGGAACAGGCCCAGTCTCTGATGGGGGAGGGGGGAGGGTTGGGGCTGGTGCTTCTGACCGGAAGCAAGAGACCTTTCCTTGATACTGTTTTCTGATCCCCAAAGCACATTTCTGTGTATTATCCACTTAATCCTCCCAACAACCGTGGGAGATAAGGATGAATTCCACAATACAACGAAAGAAATAGAAGCTCAGAGAGGTTAAGGATTCCCTCAAAGCCACACAGCTTGAAAGGGTCCAAGTTTGAACCAGGTCTTCTGACTTTGATTCCATTGCCCATGTTGCTAAACCCCAGCAGCTTCCCCATGACTGACTATGCTCTGAAGATCACCTGGGGCCGTTGTAACGTGACCTGCTCCTACCCCACCAGTTGCCCAAGGTCTTCCTGCCCTACTCAAAAGAACAGGTGTGGAATGTGGAGCTAGAAACCAATCAGCCTGGTCCTGGGGGAAGACCTGCATCAGTCCTGGCCATAGACATGCGGGCAGACCCAGGATAAAACGTCTTGCGTTTGAGGGAAGATTCAGGAAATGGTGGCACAGTGTCAGTGTCTGGTTCTGGAAAGCTCCCTGGAGGGGTTGTCAACCCCGAAGGAATGTCATCAACTCTTCTTCCTAAAGCTCCTAACGCCTCAGGGTTCTAGCTAACTTCCTGAGGCAAGGGACCACATGCCCCAGGTCTATGCTCACTGAACCTTAAAAGAACAGCAATCATTTTCCTAATAAGTGGCCCCAGGACACAGGGTAACAGGGAAGTTAGGAGCCAAATTTTTGTGCCTTTAGATGAAAAAGCCAACTTCCCACCCAGCAGTCTCTAAATGTTTCTGTAAGAGTGACAATCCAAGGTTGACGAAGAGCATAAGGACCTCCTCTGGCTGGTGGTCTTAAAAGAGAGACTCAAAGGGCCTGTTTCTTCTTAAATAGCCAAGGGAAGCTGCCCAGAGCAAGTTCACAGCAGCCAGGTTATCCTCCCAGGTCAGGGTTCTCACCCTCCAGCCAAGCAGGAGAAAGTGGCTAAAGGGGAGGCTCCCCATTACCCACAAGTGGCTGCTATTGAAGCCACTGAATGTTAAGTGGTTTGCCGTTTTGCTGGGTGAGAAATGAAGGCTCTGAAGCAGAATCTTCTGGTCTGGAATCCAGAAGGTTCTAGGAGATGGTGCCCCACCCCTCAGTCCAGCAGGGGGCATGGTCAAAATGGCCCCTCTGGCCCTGAGCCGTCCTCCAGGCATGCTGCCCCCTGGGTGGGTTTGGATTCGTCTCCCCTGTCAGCCCCTGAGATTATGGTTTACTTGACAGTGAAGGCTGTGTGGGTCATGGTCTCACCCCACCTGGGACCCTGGAACTTCTCCCTGAGACAGTGGGCCCCTGCTTCTGTCCCAAGCCCACCCACCTCAGGCTGTTGTGGAGTTCACATCCGTCTCCGGGTGTGGGTTGAGGCCATCTCACAGGGAGAATATGAGAAAATTAATTACTTAATGTATGTAAACAAGCTTTGAAGATGAAAAGTGCAAACGCACAGTGCTCCTAATAACATCTTCAATACTTCTACCCAGTCCCAGAGTCGCCGCTGAGCTCAACTTTAAGACGAGTCCTTGGGGAGTTGCTGGCAAACTCCCCAAGCCAATAAACAACATAAAATGCCTTTTCACTCCTTTTATGCAGCTCTCCCCGCCAATAAAAGGACCAGGAAGGATCAGAGAGGCCAGAAGGAACCTAAGCAGCGCACCTGCAGCCCACGAAGACCGCCGCAGCTCTCAAAGACTCCCGCAGCCCTCAGGCTGTGCTCAGACCCACACGATGTCCTGCCGCTCCTACCGGATCAACCCTGGATGTGGGGTCACCAGGACCTTCAGCTCCTGCTCGGCGGTGGCCCCCAAAACCGGCAGCCGCTGCTGCATTACCGCCAGCCCTTACCGAGGGGTGTCCTGCTATCGGGGGCTGGCGGGCTTCGGGAGCCGCAGCCTGTCTCACCTGGGCGCCTGCGGGCCCCGCATGGCTGTGGGCGGCTTCCGCTCTGGCTCCTGCGGCCGCAGCTTCGGATACCGCTCTGGCGGCGTGTGCGGACCCAGCCCGCCCTGCATCACCACCGTGTCGGTCAACGAGAGTCTCCTCACGCCCCTCAACCTGGAGATTGACCCCAATGCGCAGTGCGTGAAGCATGAGGAGAAGGAGCAGATCAAGTGTCTCAACAACAGGTTCGCTGCCTTCATCGACAAGGTCAGTGAGGCCCAGGATGGTCCGGAGAAGGTTCCAGCCCTGCCCTGCCTCGGGGAGGTCCCAGTCTGTAGAGGAGACAGCATGGCCGCCAGGTTTGAGGCAGGAGAGAGGGAAATGCAACCATTACAGGCAGGAGGATCAGCTTTCATTGCTGAATTCCAGCAAAGTGTTGAGGGCCCAGGGTAGTCCAGAAGCCAGGTCCGTGGTCTAAAGTGTTTGTGTGCTTCCAGAACAGCAGAGCTGCCCCCCAGAACTAGACCGGGTGCTGGAGGAGTGGGAGCAACTGGGGAGAACGGGAGGCGTGTGGCTCTTGGCCCAGGAGGCCCGGGAAGCAGCAGCAGGGCTGCGAGCCAGGCCGTCTCCCCCACTTTCGCTCTGCCCCTCAGCAGCGTGGGACCTCAGGCGTGTCTGGGTGACAGAACCAGCCTCTAGAGGTGGTCGCGAGGAGTAGTGGGTCCGTGCATGAAAAGTGCCGGCACATACTTGGTGCTCAAAAACATTAGCTGTTAGTGTTACTTTCCAAGGACAACAGTGAGCGAGGAGGTGTGAGAGATGACCAACCAGGCCTGGCAGCCTCTCACAGTTGGAGGGCTGGGACCATGGCAGGGAAGGCAGGCAGGCTGGCCAGGGGAGGCCCGCTGACACGGCTGACACGGCTGTGAGGCTGCGCCCAGGAAGGCCACTTCCTCACCGCCCTTCGTGTTGGCCCCTCAGTGCCCACGGTGCCTCACTCCGGTGGGGCGGACAGGACCAGGCTCTGGGGTCTGGGGTCAGGGGCTCCGGGGGTGACAGAGTGACCTTGTGTTATCACCTTCTCTGCAGTGATCTTAGTTAATCCTCAAAATGCCCCAGTGGGGTGTGTCATTATCTTCATTTTTTTAATAATAAGTTGAAGCTGAGAGAGTTTAGATGAGCTGCTTAGCATTCGGTTGTGGGCAGGTGAAGGGGACTGAAAGGGCAGCAGACCCTGACTCCATCAGGGTGTGCCAAAAAGCTGGTCATTCCACACCAAAGTACAGTGTCCCTGTCTGTTTGTTGGGGAAATAACATCCCCCACCCAGAGGATAGTAAGAACTGAGTGAAATAAATAGGCAGATGTAGATAGATAGATAGATAGATAGATAGATAGATAGATAGATAGATAGAGATGGATAAATATAGAGATACAGATACGGGTACAGTTACAGATATAGATACAGGTACGGGTACAGATACAGGTACAGGTACAGATATAGACACAGTTACAGACAGATGTAGGTGAAAGTGTGTGTGCATGTATCTTGGCACAGGCCCTGGCATCGCATAGTATGTATGCAATGTGTTGTATAAATGAATAAATGAATTATAATAGTTAATTAGAGTAACTACAATAATGATCAAACCAGTGAAGCACTTATTGTGTGTCTGGGACTGTTCTAAGCACTTGACATGCATTAACTTGTTCAATCCTCCCAACTCTAGGGAAGGTACTACGATCATCTCTGTTTTAGAAATGAGAAAACCAGCACCAAGAGGTCAAACAACTTGCCCACTTAGAGTGGCTGAACTGGGCCCTGATCCAGACTTCTGGTTTCAAGCCCGGGTGCTTTCCTCACACCCGCAATGCCCTGGGGAGGTAGGAGCTAGGCCCCTTCGGTTGCAGACACTCGACCCCATGGCTCAGCTCTTGGCTGGCCCTGGACAGTCAGGGAGCATCAGGGCAGAGCAAGCTCTGCGGGCCACACATCCCCCAGACTCCCCACTGAGTCTCTTTCCCCATCCTTGGGTGGCAGGTGCGCTTCCTGGAGCAGCAGAACAAGCTGCTGGAGACCAAGTGGCAGTTCTACCAGAACCAGCGCTGCTGTGAGAGCAACCTGGAGCCGCTGTTCAATGGCTACATCGAGACGCTGAGACGGGAGGCCGAGTGCGTGGAGGCCGACAGCGGGAGGCTGGCCTCAGAGCTCAACCACGTGCAGGAGGTGCTGGAGGGCTACAAGAAGAAGTGAGTTCGGCACAACCGGGGGGACACAGGGGAAAGGGGAAAGCCTCACCCACAAACTTATGGAAGCAGCTTTTCTAAGATTCCTGCCTGTCAACAGGAGTCCCAAGGACCCCAGGGAATGTCCAGGAGAGACCTGGATTCTTTGGTTGCTTTGGCTTCACCCCCACCCCTTGGGGGTCCTGTGGGTCTTAGAGCTGGTTCCAGGGGCGCAAAGGAAGGAATCCCAGTGGAGTTCTGCAGCTGTCTCTGTTCCTGCCCCTCCCAGCTCAATTGTGTTACACGGGCTGTGTGTCCCCTGCCCAAGGCATTATCTCTCTTTGGACCTAGGGTGCACGGGACCTAGATTTGGGGGATAAAGTATGCTCCCCTGATCTCACCCTACAAGCAGAAGGACTGGGGTAGAATAAGCCAGGCTGGCACAAGGGCTAGCCCATGGACAAAACAAAATAGACCATGGAGAGAACAAGATAACAACTGCACAAGTTAATCCCTTTTGGCCACCAGAAGAGCTTGCCTGGGAACTGGGGTGGTATCCAAGTGCTGATCCCTCAGCTCTAGCACCTCTGTCCCCCACACTCAGGTATGAAGAGGAGGTGGCTCTGAGAGCCACAGCAGAGAATGAGTTCGTGGTTCTAAAGAAGGTGAGTGGACTGGTCTCAGGGCAGGGAGGGAGGTGGACCCACCTGTGCAACCTCCAATGAGGGCACAGTCCCCACACTCACCACAGAGGCACCTTCCCTCCTTGGGCCTCCTCCCACACACATGACCCTCCTCCTCTCTGCACCACCAGGACGTGGACTGCGCCTACCTGCGGAAATCAGACCTGGAGGCCAACGTGGAGGCCCTGGTGGAGGAGTCAAGCTTCCTGAAGCGCCTCTATGACGAGGTGAGGGGGCCCCTGCCAGCCAGCCAGCCAGCCAGGGCAGTGGAGGGGGGGTGTGCAGATCTGAGGGAGAGGGGTGAGTGCATTGTGTGCATGTGTTTGCCCCATGTGTGATATAAGCATGAAAAGAACATGTACACCCAAGCAAAAGGGGCATGTTGTGTGGCTGTCACAGACACATGTATGTATGTGCTGAGTTGAGAGCCTGGCATACATGTATGAAGATGGGGTTGTGTGTGGTCAGGCCTCTCTTTGTCTTTGAGTACCTCTGCCTGTTGCACTGTGTGTGCCTGTGTGCTGGTCTGTGCCCCTGGCAGTCTGCACACGGATATGGAAGTACACATGTGGGTGCGGGCATCAGGGTAGGGTTCTAGCTAGAGAGGGGTCTTAAATCACCAGTCCTGGTATTGAAATCCCAGTTCCCTTGCTGGGTAACTTAGAGTTAGGCCTTTTCACACATGCTAGACCTCTTCCAGCTTTATTTCATGATGTGTCTGTGTGTGAATGGAAGTTGGTGGGAGCATGGGGAGCAGGAGTCAGGTAACAGTTATGACCAGTGTCCCTTCCAGAGAATGGGTGCTGCCCCCAGGGGTGGAGCACATGGCCCAGATCAGGCAACAGAAACAAATGCATTGGCTGTTGTTCCCCCAGGAGATCCAGATCCTCCATGCCCACATCTCAGACACCTCGGTTGTCGTCAAGATGGACAACAGCCGGGACCTGAACATGGACTGCGTTGTGGCTGAGATCAAGGCTCAGTACGATGATGTTGCCAGCCGCAGCCGGGCTGAGGCTGAGTCCTGGTACCGCAGCAAGGTGAGTGGCACAGGACCCCTGCCTCTGAGGCATGGCAGTGGGAGGGATTTGATATAAATATTAGAAAAGGCTTCTTTTGGCAGAGAGCTCTCAGGCTGAGGTGGCAGAGCGGGGCTGCCACGGATGGTTGCACAGGCTGAGCGCCGTACAACCCGCACTGTCCTGCGTGGTGTCCCGAATGGGTGGGACATGCCATCCTGAGTCTCTGCTTCCCCCAGTGTGAGGAGATGAAGGCCACGGTGATCCGTCACGGGGAGACCCTGCGCCGCACCAAGGAGGAGATCAACGAGCTGAACCGCATGATCCAGAGGCTGACAGCCGAGATTGAGAACGCCAAGTGCCAGGTAGGCTGTGGGGAGAGCTCAAATACTCAGCACAGGCAGACTGCAGCACCGAGCCCTTTGCCCTTCTGGCCCCAGTCAGGCCCCCCCAGTGTGCACATGAGGAAGCAGGGACCCAGAGAGAGGGCAGGGGCCCTGCCACCTCACACAGCACTTGAGCTGGGTTGAGCTGTACCACTGACGTACCCCTCCTTGGTCACCCTGTGACCACCACTAAGGAGAGATGGTGAAAAGCTTGCCCCTCTCCTCCCTGTGTTCACCTCATATTAACTACTTGGTCATAGGCAGTTAACCTGCCTTCTCTCTGGGACTCTCGTCTCTCTGTCCTAATCCATCAGCTTGAGAGAACCTAGCTGTGCCTCCTCTCTCTGATCCTTGTCTTTACACCTCCTTCCCCATAGCGAGCCAAGCTGGAGGCCGCTGTGGCGGAAGCTGAGCAGCAGGGCGAGGCAGCCATCAGTGATGCCCGCTGCAAGCTGGCTGAGCTGGAGGCTGCCCTGCAGAAGGCCAAGCAGGACATGGCCTGCCTGCTCAAGGAGTACCAGGAGGTCATGAACTCCAAGCTGGGCCTGGACATCGAGATCGCCACCTACAGGCGCCTGCTGGAGGGCGAGGAGCACAGGTGAGGCTAAGGAGGACCTTGGGGGTACAGGAGGTAAAGGCTCTGGTCCCCTGAGAGTGAATTTCCTTAAGCCCAAGTGTGAGCTACATCTCCACCAACCGCTCACACCGGTCAAGCTTCAGTAATAATAATTATCAACTTCTTTTTATGTGTTCGGCCTGTGTTAAGTGCTCACTGTAATCCTCACAATCCAATGGGGTAGGCATCATTTTTCCCAAAGATAAGGAATAAGGCTCAGTGTTCAGTGACTTCCTCGTGACCCTACAGTTAATAAGTGCAAGAGCCAGGACCTGCACCCCAGTCATGTGCCTCTGAAACCCATGTCTCTCTGTAGCTTTCTACAGGAGGCTGTAGCTTGGCCTGCAGGCAGGCTTGCCCATTTTAAGGACAATGCACTCTATACAGGGCTGAGCAAAGTAGGTTTACAGTTGCTTGTATGAAAAGAAAGATGTAATACAAGAGTAAATAATACGAGAATAAGCTCTGAGTTTCGGGAACCCACAACTGCAAACCTACTTCTGCCCACCCCTGTAAGCAGGTAGTAGCTCTTCGTTGACACAAAGCCCTTTCACACACACACCAGCGCATGTGATTCGACCACTTTCCGGGAGCCCAGCCACACCACCCAGCGTGGGCCTGGTCTCTCAGGTTGGAAGCAGTGGGTCAAGTCCACAATCTCACCCCTCTCTGCTGAAAGTCAGAAGGCCTTGTCTCCGTGGTCAGAGAACAGTTAAAGAAAGACAGTGAGCCTTTAATGCAGACCTGGAGGAGCCCTTCCTGCTTCTGGGCATAGGTTCTGTACAGAGGATGGCCCTCTCTGTCCCCAAGCAGCCATCATCTCAAAGAATCGAGCTCAGTGTCCAGACTTAACAGTTTTCTTTCTCTATAGGCTGTGTGAAGGTGTGAGTGCCGTGAATGTTTGTAAGTATCTGCTGGGACCCCCCCGGGAAATGGCTTTGTCGATGGGCAAAGCTGAACCCTACAGTCTAACCCAGTGAACCTGGAATATTCCCTGACTGGGAGGCGGCCTTTCATCCTGCCCTGGCATCTTACTAGGGACGCCAAGGGAGTTATAGGGAAAGTGGGGTTAAGCGCCCTCCCCTGGTGGCAATGTGAACTGCAGGCCATGGAAATCTGGCGAGGCAACTGGGCCCCGCTGGTTTCCCACGGTCCGCCTTGTCTGTCTTGCCCCATTCCCCTAAAAGGGCTGATACTGAGAGGAACAGGGCCTGAGTTGTTAACCACTAAAATCCTTTGAGGAGAAGGAAGGTCCTGCCATGCAGAAGCCAGTTAGGGCCTGTCCCAGGGTTGGTGAGATCACGGCAGGCCATTCATTCCTCTGTGTCCTCTCCCCACAGGCGTCAGCAGTTCCCGTGGCGGAGTCACCTGTGGGGGCCTCACGTGTAGCACCACCCCTGGGCGCCAGATTGTCTCTGGGCCCATGGCCACAGGGGGCAGCATCACAGTGATGGCCCCAGACTCCTGCGCCCCCTGTCAGCCCTGCTCCTCCAGCTTCAGCTGCGGGAGCAGCCGGTCTGTCCGCTTTGCATAGGGTCCAGGGCCGCCTGTGTCCATCTGTGCACAGATGGTGTGAGAATGGAAAATGTATGTTTGCTTCTGGAATCTTCCACATGTTCCTACAGAGGTACAGACCCTGGAACTGCTCTGCCACCTTCTCTTTTTAGGGAGCTGTTTCCTGGTTCTCCTCTTGCCTTCAGTTAGAGTCATTCCCAGCCCTTCACTTAAGTCCAGTTTGACTCAAAAACACCCAAGGCCAATTTGTATTGTTCGCCAGTCACCCAGCGTGGCTGAACATCATGGGAACTTGATCTTCCCCTGGGACAAGAAACAAGCCTAACCCTCCTCAGATCTCCCACAACCTGAGAATCAGAGAGGAAGTTCCCCCATAGCCAGTGGCTCCCTCTCCTGGTTGGGAATGTCTCTGCAGGGAGCACCTGCCCACTGGTCATTTTTGTGTGTGTTTCTCTGGTCTCTGATTGCCTGCCTTCCTCTGGGTTAGCCTGTTCCAGCCTTCTCAGTGACCTCCCCGCTGAGAGGCCCATTATGGGGAGGGAAATCCTTTTGACTTTAGTTGGGTACTGCTATTCAATGCACTTTATACATTTCAGAGAAAACTCCATGGTTGCTCCAGATCTCCCCCTGCCCGTGCAGGTGGGGTCTGTCCAACATGGAGAGGGCGGGATGGGGAGAGTTAGGCCACTTCCTGGGCCTCCCGCTTGTTACCACTGTCTGTGGGTGGCTTGCCTTCTGGGTTGTCTCAATCGGTGTTTCAATAAATGCTGCCGCAATGCAAGGGTACGTGGCCTCATGAACACAACGTGCACCCCCTCCAACGTTCCGACACTCTGCTCCCTCTTGCCCCATCTCCAGCTGACCAATCCTTTCCCCAACCCATGCAGTGTTTCCCCAATTCCCCAGTGACTCTGCCACTTCCATAGCCTGATTCCAACTCAGTACTCCTCAGTCCCCCAGGCCTGGACCACAGCTCCAGCTTTCTCCATGACCTCTTTCTCCTTGACCGTACCCACATACCCCCAGCAGCCAGAATCCCATCCCAAACTCATCACTCACCCCCTCTCATCTGGTTCAAACCAGTTCCCAGCCTGTGTGTATGCTTCTTATACCAAACACAGGTTCCCTCCATGTCCTCTTTTTCCACTTGCCCTGCACAGCCCCTCCACCCAGGGTAAAGTTCCTAGATGAGGGTGCCACATAATAGAGACAAGTCTACCCTCTGAGGCCACCAAGGACCATCCCAAATGGACACATAGGCCATCCCACACCCCTCCTCCCATTTGCCTTTGCTCAGTGCTCTCTGTACTCTTCTGCCCTCCACTCCCTCCCCCCACCACCACACATCCTGCTCTCCCTGCACCACAGTGTCTAGAACTCTGAGGATCTCTGGGTCTGTCTTTGTGGCTCAGGGCCAAGGGTGTCATTGCATGTGTCTGGAGCCTGGATCAAGCTGGACTCTCCTTAAGGACAAGAAGTATCTCCTCCTGGTTCTGACCTGCAATTAGCTCCAGGATGAGGGTCCAGAGCATGTCAGGTCTGGGATGGTGGGATGAACTCAGGCAGCTGGTAGAGCAGGAGTTGTAGACATCAGCCCTCTGGGACTCATATCCATTTATCCATTGAAGATGAGTCCAAGATTGGCTGTCATTATTCACAAATTGGCTGCCACTGTTCCACGCACATGTCCACCTGCCAGCCCCCTCTGCTGCGCCATCCCCCAGCCTTTCTCTGGGAGAATAAGTTACCACTCTGAGCATCCTGATGAATCTCACTTCAGGCCCAAAGGATCGCAGCTCCACTAGAGGCAGTGGCCTCTTCTGAGCCCGCAGGCTGCTTCTGTTTGAAGCTTGCTGGCTGACACCAAGCTGGCTTCCTCCAAGTTTCCTGCCTGCTCTGCTCCTTTCTCTCACCTGCCTGGGCCTTGAGGACATGATCATAGTCACAACAGGCTAGCACTCGATTTAGGGTACCTCATTCAGCCCCAGGAAAGGGTAAATCTTGGGAGTTGAGAAGTCAGGAGATCAACATTTGAGCACCAACTCTGCCATGTCTCAGGGACACCTTGAGCAAGAAGGGACCTCCATGCTCTGGCCATCAGCCCGGAGACCTGTGAGGTGAGCCCTGTCCAGCCCCGCCACCTCCTCTGGTTCTGGGTTGCTGCAGTGAGTCCGTGCTTGGGGAAAACACCCCGATGTTACTGTAGGCCTGAGCCAAGCACTACTAAAATGCCAAATCTGATACCCACGCCCACATATGCCACCATGCATTGAAAAGTCAAACAGCCAGGAGCTTGGGGACATTAACACGCTTTTTAATGAGTTTCCATGCTTTGCGAGCAAAGACCAGTCAACTGACTCGATCAGAGAGAGGCACCTCTGGTGTGAGGATGAAACTTCTCCCCCAGCCCTCCTGGCAGCCAACAGCACAATGCAGAGCAAACTCTTCTGCTTCAAAGGATTCCAGGGCTCCCACAGCCCTCTGCTGATAGAAGAGCTATTGCCCATGGAAATCAAAGGGTACAACACAAGGGTAACTAAGAATTCGAGTAGTATTAGGAAAAAAAAACACATTTAAAGGAGAAGCTGAGTGATCTAGAGTCAAGAGCTCAAGGAAAACTCAGAAGAGCGGGCGACCCAAATGACAAAGTTGGCCCATGTGGGTGATTCCAGCGCTCTTTCCCGGGCTCCCCTCTCCTCGCAAACTCCACAGACCAAGTTAAGACCCTGCCAGAGAAAACCAGACCTTCTGCCTGTTATCTACTCTTACTCAAATACTCAGTGTACCTCCCAAAGTGTGCAGGGTCTCCAAAGGATGAGAAAGTATGCATTATAGTCCCTTCAAAAACTCAGGGAAGCTTGGGCCTCGGCATCTTCTTTTCTCTCTGAGGCCACAAGCACTCCTCACCATCTCAAGTCCCCTCCACTTCCTATCGTTGTCACCAACACCCACTCCCAGACTGGCTCCAGCTCCCAGCCCCAGTGTCTCAAACTGTCCCTTGCTTCCGTCTTTGGGACCTCAGGAAACATAGATTGGTGTCATTACTCACCTGAGCCAAAGATAGTGAGAAACGCAAATTAACCACAAGATCAAGGAAATCACACTGCGTATCCCCCTTTGCAATGCACGTGGATATAGGAAATGACCACCTGGGACTTCCCCCTGTGTGCATACTCACAGCCCTGCCACTCTCAGGAATGTGGACATTAAAGGAGACAGAGCTGAACGCTTTCTTCATTGCAAATTAGAGCAACGAGGATACCTGCACTAAGCTCTGCTCTCCGGGAGGAGGGACATGCAGTGGGAAAGGCTTAGTGCACCACTGCCTCACCCCACTTTCCTGCCCGTCACACCAGGCCCCTCTGTCCCCCAGAAGTCCCTGCCTACTTCTACTTTGTTCAAAAGCAAACATGCCCACTCTTCTTCCCTTGAAGCTCTTGGGCAGTGGTGGTAAGAGGCAAGCAGCCAGGGAATGGAGTGTGGTGGAGGCAGCACTCAGAGGATGAGGCTGGGCATGAAATAAGGGAGAAAACACCAGAGGTACACATATGTGTGTAGATATATATCCTCCACCCCACCATCAGAAAGAAAAGGCAAATCCTCCCCTAACCTCCCCCCACAACCCCTCCCGGGGCAGCAGACGCCTAGTGGGACTCCTTTCCCTCCTCATAGAAGGCCTGGTAGTCCCTGAACCTGATCCCACCCCTTGGTGGGATCCAGGCCGTGACATGCCCAGAATGCAGACCCTCTGAGTCCAGGAAGCAGAGACTAGGGGGCACTGCACTGAGAAAAATCTTGGTCCTTCCAAGGTCCCAAAGGATCAATGTGCTCCCTGGGCATACTTTCTGGGGGCATCAGAAGGACTGCATTGCCAGGGAGAAAACAGCTTAAAGGTTTTTCTATGTCTTGCGATCAAATATATATTTTTGCAGCAAAATATCTTCTACCCATTCAAGTCTTTTTTAAAACTTGTTTTTTAATCCCAAATAAAATAAGATGGAAAAAGTAGAGTTTTTCCCGTAAAACAAGCAAAAGAAAGGTGCCCGTTGGAAAGCCCTCTTTCCACCTCATCTTACCTAGGGGACACCTTTGCATCAGCGGGGACACTAAACAGACTACCCCAGGCAGGACTTCTAGGGGACTGTCAGTTCAGGCACAGGTCAGAGACAGAGGTCCTCAGTCAATGGCCCCCATCCAGGCCATCGGGGAAGACGCCAACCAGAGGTCTGGGTTTTTGTTCTGGGTTCCCATGTAGGACACCTGTCTTAACCACCCCATAATAAGATCTGTCCAAGATCCCTGGAGAGCAGAGGCTATGGGGAGGTGTTTCTACAAACACTTCTAGGAGGTTCCTCTATGTCACCTTCCATCTCTTTTCTCCAGAGGGTCAGACTAGTGAGGTGGGATCAGTTAGAGCCCCTTGTCCAGAGGCATTCTGCTGAGCCAGGGTGTTTAGCCCAAAGGGAAAATTGAGGTAAGACCGTGGAAAGTCTATGAGCTTTGGCATTCTCTACAGTCCCTGTTTGGATCCTGGACTAGCTGTGTGACCTCAGTAAAGTTGCTTAACTTCTTTGGGCTTTAGCTCCCTTACCTGTAAGATGAAGATAGGATTGTTGCTGGGACAGCGAATGAAATATGTACACAGTATATTTAGCAGCTACTTGTGCATAGGCTCCTCCTCTCCCCTTTTCTACCTTTGTCTCCACCACACCCACCTGGGCGTGCCAGACCGCTTCTGACCTTCTGCAAAGAGGCAAACCTGACCCTGTGAGAATCTGAGGGAAAGCCTCCTCCACAGTCAGAGTTACCTGACCCTCCTATTCCCTCAGCCCACAGCAACCAGCAGTTCTCAGCTTTGGTTCTTATAGGAGTCACCTGGGAACTTGTTAAATTCAGATTTCTGGGCTCATCCCTACCCAACCCCCAGATGCTGATATAGGTTGTGGTCTGGGGACCACACTTGCAGAAGCACTAAAACCATCAGGAATTCAGTGGGCAGGGGGAAGAGAGAGGCAAACATTAGCTTGGTTAACTAGGAGAAAGCCGTTAGCCTTCAACATTTAATTACAGACACACCCAGCGATAGGGATCACCCGAATTCCAAACCACCAAAAATAAAACTCTCAGCAGAGGGGCTCCCATTAGTCTTCCCATCCGGACGCATGAGTGGTTGGGGGACACTCTAGGGACACGCAGTCTCTCAGATCAAGTGAGGGTCTTCCGGAGCCTCAGGGGCACTTCCCCCACAGCCCCCAGCACTGAGGTGATGACAAACACAGCCCCTCATCAAGGACAAAAGGCCCAGAGGCGGCCTACACACTGCCATCCCTTGACCTGGCTCCCTTCCCAGAGGGCCTGGCACTCCGTCAGTACCTGGGAAATGTCTTCGAACCTGAAGTTAGTTGGGAGAAAAAGTGACTACGCTGTCTACATCTAAAAGCCTTTATGTCCCTTTCCCAGACCACAAGGAGGAGAGAATCGATGGAAGTGGCAATAATGCCAAACCCAGGGTTTGCACTCAGAGGAAATCACGACTCCAACAAGAAGTAAACAGTGTCAGCCTGGGTTCCCAGTGAGAGGAAATGATGAAACTGACATTGGGGCCTGAGAGAGAAAAGATTCCCCCCTGCTGCTCCCCACCCTTGCCCCAATCAGACCTCATCCACCCAGAGACCCAGCACCCCACACCCACCCCCACCCCTGCTATGCAAACCGCACAGATCTTGCACTGGAGCAGGGCCCTGCTGCAGAGGGGGAGCACAGGGCACTGCTGCTGATGGCCACGCTGCCCAGGCCACGAGGGACAGTGGAACTGAGGTCCCCGCAGACCACACCGCCCTGGGAACGGCTCACACCTGTGAGTGGAGAAACCGGGTCAGAATTCTCTCCATCCCAGACATGGTGTGACCCAGACTTTTGGGGAACCAATAATTAGCTGTCTTCACCTTCCAAGGGACCAACAACATGAATTGTTTAAACCCACTGCCATTTGCTTCTTGAAGGAGCTTGGTTAGCGAATTGGACACCTAACTCTGCTTGAACCAGACTAATGTTGAGGTGTGTTTATTCGATCTTTGAGCAAAAACTGATGGATCACAGTGGAGGAATCATCTAGAAATATGGTTGCTGGGAAGATGAGAGCAACAGACAGACACTTAGCCTAGGCTCTGTGTGCACATGGGATTATTAGACATAAAGATCGGAGAGTTGCCTGCAGTGGCTCCAAATGATCAGAATAGACACCTAGTGTCTCTTCTTATGAAAACATTGTACCACTTAAGGAGTGTTCTGTGTGAACTTGAAAGACTTAGGCTGTTTTCGCAGAACCAGTTAGTGGAGCAGAATGTGCCACGTTCATCAGCCTAGGCTCCATGGATGTTCCAGATGGATCCATGAGGGGTCAAATACTTTGGACCATCACTTTGTCCAGATCCCAGAGTCCTCAGCTACCACCACTCTCCCCAGAGCCCAACAGACAGAGGTTCAGTCACTACTTAGAGGCAACCTAATATTCAGACTATCGACACCCAAAAGAACCAACTTACAGATGTTGACTGAGCCCACGCCTTCACACAGCCTGCAGGGGAGAGCAGAGAGTGAGCATTAGAGCCGAGCTGCTCTACCCTTGCAGCAGGCCTATTCTCATTCCTGGAGCAGGGGAGAGGGAGTGAGGGGCTGGCATCACGCTGTCCACCCATAGCAGACAGCATCGAGGTTGGCTCTGCTCCCTGAGATCCCCAAAGGACAGGCATGTTAAAAGGTCAATGGCCACAATATGCAAAGCAGAATACGCTAAACCACCTTTTAAAATCTCATGTGTTGGAGACAGCACACTATTCATTATATGACCGAGCTATCAATACACTAATGATTGCTATCATAATGGAAGTTTCACTGTGCCAAGGCCAAGTGCTTCACTGAATGCTGGCGGATGGGTCGGGTTAAGGGCACAAAGGAGGAGACAGCCCTGGTGGCTTCACCCAAAGTCCCGAGGAAACAAATATAAAAGTTTACCTGCCTTGCTCAAGCATGGTGCAAATGCAGCAGCACGGCCAGCTGCCTTGGGTGCCGCTCGTGTCATATTTCGGATGCTAACCATGTTCACGAGGAGCATGGGTGCAGCCCTGCCTGGCTACCCTGGATAGAGACATTCTTATTCTGATAATAACCAGCTATTGCTTTTGCTTCCTATGTTCCATTAACTCATTTAATCCTTGCCACAGCTTTACGTGGTGGGTCTTATGATGACCTGTTTTATAGATGAGGACACTGAGGCATGGGGGTTCATAGCTAGAGCCGGGGTTTGAACCCCGATCTGGCTCACAGTTTGTGATCTGAACCTCGTACACTCTACTCCCCGGTGTAGCCTGCTACCCACTGATGGGACCCAGCTAGGAGGCAGCAATGACATGGCAACCTCAAGGCTAGAAGCCCAGGCACTGGCCCAGGTGTAAAGCCACATTGTTCCTTCCCAGGCAGACTTCACCTGATTCTGATTCTTGATTGGATCTGTCAGCACAGCCTGTAGTGTCCTGTCCCTTTTCTACCTCGTCCTCTGAGATGCCTCCGACAGCCTCCCTGGGACACTAACTGTCCCGCCCCTCAACCTGGAGGATGGGCTTGTGCCTGCCTCTGTCTTCTCCTGTGCTGCTCATTTCTATTCACTGGTCCTGAGCACCAGACTATCTAGGGTCACAGGACTCACGTCTGCACCTCCCAGATCAAATGGCCTTTAACAAATATCCTGAAGGGTTGTAGTCTTTATACCCATTGAGGTGTGACTGCAGAAATGCCCTTTCATACAGCAGGGTAGAGTCGTTGCCTTGGAATGGGCTTTAGGTATAGCAGAGGGGAGGGCAGTGTGGGAAGGAAAAGATCACTGGAGTGCTAACCAGGAAGACTGGTATCTCAGCTCAGCCACTAGCTAGCTGTGGTCTTGGACCAAGCCCTTCCCCTCTCTGGGCCTGTTCCTGTGTCTGAAAAATGGGGCAATGGCTAGACTCCATGATCTCTAGAGTATTTCCCAGTTTGAATGCTGTCAGCCTGGGAGATTGTAGTTCAGAGAGGCACTCTTCTAGCCTGAGTGGGGATGGGAAATGACCCTGAGCCCCATCCTCACCTGTGCTCCTCGCCCTCCAGCAGCTTGCGGTAGGTGGCGATCTCCACGTCCAGGCCCAGCTTGGAGTTCATGACCTCCTGGTACTCCTTGAGCAGGCAGGCCATGTCCTGCTTGGCCTTCTGCAGGGCGGCCTCCAGCTCAGCCAGCTTGCAGCGGGCATCGCTGACGGCTGTTTCGCCCTGCTGCTCCGCCTGGGCCACAGCAACCTCCAGCTTGCAGCGCTGGGGGAAGGAGGGGAGGGGACGAGTTTGAGAGGGTGCAGGCTGTGGGACCTGGTGGGTCTCCCACATCTTGATCATCCTATTTTGCCTCCTTTCAAAAAGGTCAACTTTTAAATTAACAAGGCAGGGAAATAATAGCTATTTGGAGCTTTCTTCCTTTATTTTTACACCACTTTAGTGTAAAATTCAAGTACACGATAAGCCGCTAGAGGGAGGAAATGTTAGCTCTGGAATAGGACTGGCGATAATTAGTGACATCACCTTACGTTCGTTTATTGTCATTAATTTACTAGGCACTTCAGAACAGGCCTTGTTGTTCCCATTATGCAGATGAAGAAACTGAGACTCAGAGAGGCCATGACTTCCCCTAAGCTACCCAACTAATTATCGCCAACCCCAGGTGTTCAGAGGCTACTGTATGGGGTCTCATTCTTTGAAATCAGCAAGCTAGTAACTCAGCTTTAAAAATGGATTAAGGACTTGAAGAGACATTTCTCCAAAGAAGACACAGATGTTCATCAGGTATGTGAAAAACACGCACAGCATCACTGATCATCATGGAAATGCAAATCAGAACTGTGATGAGGAGCACCTCACACCTGTCAGGACCTCATGTTGTGTTCTTCCAACAGTAAAATAAACATTTTTTAAAAGCATACCAGAATGCAAGTGAAGATAACTTCTAATCTTCTCTAATTTCACTTCTAGAAAGTAAACCATTCTCATATTTCATCACCTCAGCTATTCACAGTAACAAGTGACATGTGACACCTCGTGCACAGTGGCTAAGAACAGCGAACAGAAGGGGGAGGACAAGGACCAAGCCAGGGGCATGTGGGGACTCAGCCTTAGGGCAGAGGGGGAATCACACGCCCGTGAGTAAAGAATAGACTCCCTGACACATGTTATTGCTACGGTATACATAGAAAATTTTCATTAAAACTACTTCTCATATACACGATAAATAAATTTCAGGTGGACTGAAGACCTAAACGTGAGAGCCAACACTATACAACTAGCAGGGGACGAAATGTAAGAGGCTACACCTACGACTGCAGACTTTCACAAGTGTGACACATTTACGGAAAGAAGTGACGGATTTGCTCACATCCAGGCGAAAGATTTCTGTTCGATAAAGGACACCAGTGCAAAGCAAACAGACAAGTGACAGGTTGAGAGAAGATTAAGTGCAGCATGTGTGACTGACTAAGTCAGGGGTGTCAAACTCATTTTCACCGGGAGCCACATCAGCTTTGCAGTTGCCTTCAGAGGGCCGAATGTGACTTTAGGAGTGTGTAAATGTAACCCCTCCTTAACTAGGGGCAAGGAGCTCTACATTCGGCCCTTTGAAGGCCACAACGAGGCTGATGTGGCCCCCAGTGAAAATGAGTTTGACATCCTTGGACTAAGGGTTACAATCTAGTTAGAATGTACAGGAGAATAATGCAAACCAGCAAGAAGAAGACAGGAATCACAATAGAAAAACGAGCCGATGCTACGAATAGGCGATTCTCAGAAGAAGTACAAACGGGTAGGAAGTGTATGAGCAGACATTCGGTGTCGCCAGTTAACCAGAGAAGTGAAAACAAACACCAGTTAGACGCTGGTTCGCACCTATCAGGTGCACAAGAATTTGAAAGTCTGAGGCAGCGCGCCCTGAAACTGGAGCCCCCCGTGCCGCGGGTGGGAGCAGGCACTGGCACTGCACCTCGCCAGCACTTACGGAAAGTAAGTGAGTGAGTGTCTTACACCCCAACAATTCCACTCCTTGCTTTACACTTTCAAACATCTCTCAGGTAGGTGTAAATGGAGATTGTACAAAAGTGTTCATGACACAACTGGTTGAAGTGGCAAAAACTTGGAGGAAGACTAAATATCATCAACAGGGGAATGGAGAAAAACTATGGTTTCTGAGTGTTACAGAATTCTATAAAGGAGAAATAACAAAATGGATTATTTATAGCAGCATGTATGGATTTCAGAGACACAATGTCAACTGGCAAAGGGAAGACTCAAAATCAGATTTATGGCATAATTTCATTATGTAGAGTTAAAACACCAAGACATTTAAAGTATATAGTGTATATATGTAAATATGTGTGAAAGAGGAACTATAAGGACATATAATAAGGAGATGGACCAACCTTCTGCCCAAAATGTTTTGTGCCCTGTTGGTCCTTCAGATGCAGGTGGTTAAAATATAAGCTTCTCCAAAGATAGCAGGAGCCCCTCAAGGTAGTAGAAGAGCAGAAAGCAGATCAGAAGCAGCAGGTGTGCCAAGTGGCTCTCCGTGTCCCCCTACCTGCTGCTTGGCATTCTCCACCTCTGCTGTCAGCCTCTGGATCATGCGGTTCAGGTCGTTGAGCTCATCCTTGGTCCTACGGAGGTTCTCGCCCTGCTGGGTCACTGTGGCCTTCATCTCCTCGCACTGTGGGTTGGGAGACAAACATGAGGAAACTACCAATGATCACTGCGTGGATGGAGGGTGTGCTGGGAGATGACTGACCAACCGCCCCCGGCCCAGATTAACCAGCCTGCTGCTCTGAGATAGCCCCACCTCCTTCCCCTGCTCTGAACCTGGACCTCGGCTGCTGCCCCTCAGAGTGCCTGGGTGCATTTCCCAGGGAAGGTCCAGGTTCACGGCTATCTTCCCTGCCCAGCAGGACAGCTCAGTCCTCCAGTTTACCTTGGTTTGGTACCAGGACTCAGCCTCAGCCCGGCTGCGGCTGGCCACGTCATCATACTGAGCCTTGATCTCAGCCACAACCGAGTCCATGTTGAGCTCCCGACTGTTGTCCATCTTGACCACCACTGAGGTGTCAGAGATCTGTGACTGAAGGATGTGGATTTCCTGTAGGAGACAGCAGTCAGGGCCCTAAGCTCCAAGTCCCCTTCCAATTCCTGTCTCTCCAGGTAATCAAAAGCACAGTCCCAACTCTAGGAAACTTTAGGAATTAAATTAGAAAACTACTGGCAAGTCAGCAAAATTTTATGTGTAGTTTTAAGAAGAAAGGGCTAGAATTTAGGCCACAGCCTCTAGACAACAAGTAAGACAGAATTTCGTTAATTCTGGGATAAATAGAGGCAGGTTTCTATGGTTACAAACAAACTAGACTCCTATGCCTGAAGCCTAAACTCTCCAGATCAGCTGTAGCTGTCTGTATTAGTCCAGCCAACCAGGTAATGGCCAGACTTGGAGTCCTGGGTTGTCATACTATAATTATTATTAGATCTATATGCCTCTATTATCAAATCTCTACTTCATGTTGTGCTGTGTAGACAGGTGGTGAATTACAGCCTTTCAAATCATTTTAAAGGAAAGACAGCATCCACTGTCATTTTGAAAGGAGGCCTAAACAAGAGATAAGTCTCCTTCAGACACAAAAGGAAAGGACGTTGAGATCCTCCACGAGTAAGGAATGGGCAACTTTCCCAGGAACCAGGAACCAGGACAGGCCGCACCCCAGGAAAGCTCTCCTCTGCCCCCCTCTCCATTGCTCTTCCAGAGATGGGGAGACTTGCCTCCTCGTAGAGAGCCCGCAGGAAGTGCATCTCCGCCCTCAGTGCCTCCACGTTGGCCTCCAGGTCAGCCTTGCGCAGATAGGCGCTGTCTATGTCCTGGTGGAGAAGACAGCAGACGGTGGGGCATGGGTCATTCAGTGTCCCTAGACATTGCACTCTCCGGTGGCATTCTGATGCCACCTCCTGGCCAGGCCCCCTGCCCCTGCTCATCCAACCTACAATTACAAGTCACCTTCAGGGCCCCACTAATAGGGATAGGGCCTTTGTTATCTGCCACTTCCATCACATAAACATCAGTGAGACCATGTGGGATAGAGAGTGAGGAGAAATCTGGCCCCTACAGACTTTTCCCAGTTTCTCCAGATCTGGGAATTTTGATGAAGCGGCTAGCCTAAGATCAAAACCCAAACCTTAGGCTGCCGCCACTAAGCTGAACTAGCCTGCGGAACATGACCATGTGGCGGCCACAGAATGCTGGGTGCACCTCCCCAGTAGGTCATCCTTGGCACCCAGGTCAGGCAACACCCAACACCCAAGTTTGCTGCCTGACTTTGCTGCCTAAGACCAAAGTCACACCTCTATGGGAAGATTTCTTATTTATTTATTTATTTATTTATTTTTACCAGCCCTCTCTCCTCTCCGTGATTACTCACAAATAAGATGGCCAGTAAGCACATTATTTGTCAAACTACGCAAGTATACACTTCAACTCAACAATTTGAAATGAAAGGGAAATTATTAGCAGTTTTTTCTTCTGTTTTTTTTCATCATCTGCAATTGCCACAGCTCACAAAATCACTAGGAAGCTGAGAACCAACTGGGAGGCAAAGTGGACATGAGAGTGAAATGGATTTAAAGTGACATATCAGTGAATCAGAGAGTTTACAAAACGTCAAACAGCAGCATGAAGAGGTTTCCTTTCTAAGAGGCCTCATCAGCACAGTCTGGGTTCCCACACAGGGGCCGTGATGGCTTCTGAGGCCGGACCAACCCCCTTTGCCAGGAGATGTGAGTGCCCTGCCCCCCCACCTAGACTAACATGACCTTGGCCATGTCTCAGAGCATCACCATTCAAAAGGTAGCTGCTGGGCGCACAGGAAGAATCACTCACCTTCTTCAGCACCACAAACTCATTCTCAGCTGTGGCCCTTAGGACCACCTCTTCTTCATACCTGAGGAGAGAGAGTACAGGGCTAGGGACTGTAGGCTGGCTAGTGAACCTAGGTTTTCAAGACTCCCTGGATCTGCCTTTGACTTTCTGTGTGCCTCGGGAGAAGAGGCTTGGCCTCTCTCAACTTCTATTTCCCAGCCACAAAGAACCCACCAAAGGACTCTGAACATGGAGTCCAAGTCCCTGGTTTCTGGTCCAAGCTTGGAAGTGAAGTCCCGGCAAAAGCTCGGGCATGTCGTTTACTCTCTCTGCATCTTGGGAGAAATTGTCTGGTATGCAGTAAGGCACTCAGTCCGTCTGTGGGATGAATGAAAGACAGTTGCTCCAGGGAGCTCCACATCCCTAAAACTGTGCACAACATAAAGCTCCTTGAAGCCGTCCCCATGACGTTCTTCCCCGCCCCCCACAAGTATCCAAGGACTTGAAATACTGAGAGCTCTGCCCAGACTGCTGGGAGACTCTCCCACAGTCCACCACCAGCCCTGTTGTTCTTTTGCTCTTGTACACGAGGCTTTATCCCCGGAGCAGCCTCAGCCCTGTTGACCAGGGACACCAAAGTTCCCAAAGCATGGTTCTCACAACTTTGTCATCACAGGGCAATTTGGGGCTGCTATAAACTCTGAGCTCTGTGATTACCAGCCCTCACACCCCCAGAGTGGGAGACAGACTTGGACACCTGAAACCAGAATTGTGTCTGTATTTGCACCCAGGGGAAGTGAAGACCCATTGTTGTGTCCATCTGGATGGTAAAACCTCACCTTCCAAGACCAGGATTACTTTCAGTTAGAATTACCAGAAGTGATTATGTCAAAATCACTCTGTCCATGTTTACGAGATAGAGTGGGGCAAGCTAAGTGATCCCCTGAGCAAAACTAGATAATAGCCAAACTAAGCAAGGCAGGTTAAAATGAAAGATTTACATGGACTTTTGAATTGCAGAGCCTTGCGGAACAAAAGCCTGATGATTTATGCACAGTGGAGATAAAAGAAGTCTCCAACTTTATCAGTTGATACTTGAATGGCATCTGCCCGATCATTTCCAGGATTTCTCTTCCAGGATCTTTCCCTCCCCCCATCCTGGTGCCGACTGCCTCTCACGTCCAGCTTTCCCGCCCCACTGATCTCAGTCCTCCTGTTTCATTTGTTCTCTCTCCATCTCTGCATCAGTCTGTGCCCCGGATGTGCATCCCACCCCTCCCAGACTAGGAGCGCCCCTTCCCCGCTGACTATGGCCCAGTCCCGAGGATGTGCTAGCTGCAAGAGCTTGGAGCCCAGACAAGACGGAGCAGGCTGATAAAGTGAACCATCTGACTGGTAGCCTGGAATGACCCTGACCTTGAAACATGTCTGCCTCCAGGATAGTTGTATGGACCCAGCTAAGATCTACCCCACTCCTATAACCACCCCTGGCCCTGTCATGCTCACTTCTTCTTGTAGCCCTCCAGCACTTCCTGCACGTGGTTGAGCTCTGAGGCCAGCCTCCCGCTGTCGGTCTCCACGCACTCGGCCTCCCGCCTCAGCGTCTCGATGTAGCCACTGAACAGCGGCCCCAGGTTGCTCTCACAGCACTTGCGGTTCTGGTAGAACTGCCACTTGGTCTCCAGCAGCTTGTTCTGCTGCTCCAGGAAGCGCACCTGCCGCCCAGGGATGGGGAAAGAGACTCAGTGGGGAGTCTGGGGAGGTGCCTAGCCCCTAGAACTCTCTCTGCCCTTGGGGATGGGCCCTGACTTGCAGCAGCTCGTGGCCTCCCCAAAGACCAAATCACTACAAAGTCTGGAAGTGCAACTCACAATTGCTCCCCCAGTAACGTTCCCTCACCCCATCTCCATCTCCCAGAAAGAGCACCTAAGTTATATGTGATTTATTTATTCTGCACAGAATGAAATAACATTTGATCCTGAAAAAATACCGCAGACCGCACGTGGTAGGTCAAAAATGGCCCTCAAAGATGGCCATGTCCTAATCCCTGGAACCGGTGGCTATGTGGCATTGCAGGCGAGGAGAGCTTGCAGGTGGAATTAAGGTTGTGAACCTGAAAATCAGGAGATTTTCACCCTAAATCATCCTGGTGGGCCCCACAGCAGTCACCTTTCAACGTGGAAGAGGAAGGCAGAAGAATGCGAGATGTCCAGAAGAAGGAGGCAGAGGAGAGATTTCGAACATGAGAAGCCAGAAACACTCGACCACATCACCAGCTTTGAAGACGGAGAGGGGGCCGTGAGTCAAGGACTGCAGGCAGGCAGGCAGCCCCTGGAAACTGAGGACTCCCCCCATCCCTGTCAACCAGCCAGCAAGGGAACAGGGACCTCAGTCTTACAATCACATGGAACTCAGTTCCACCAAGACCTGAACATCCCTGGAAACAGGCCTCCCCCCGGGTCTCCAGAACGGACTGCAGCCCTGCTGACTGCTCAGTTTCAGCCTCATGAGATAAAGGTATGTTGTTTTAAGCTGCTAAGTTTGTGGGAATTTTTACAGCAGTGATTTAAAAATGCAGCCACCATGATTCTCCCTCACTCGGCCTCTGGGGGCCTCGGAGGGAGAATCCTGGACCAGCAGTTAGGAGATCTCCCGGCGCCTAACTCAGCCGCAACCGAGCCTCCGTGCCTCATTCTCTCTGAGCTTTGCTCTGAATCAAGACAGCGGGAACACACCCTCCATTTACATAGGCAGCTCCCAAGCCCCATCTGGCCCACAGGCATGCTTTATTTGGCTGCCCACTGTTTTATAAAAATCTGATTAATTACCAACATTTAATAATTGAGTGACTTCAGGCAAGACTCTAGAGTTCCCTGACCTTGACAAACCGGACGCTCAGGCAATGCTGGGCCCGTGGCTGGAGGTGAGTGGCAGCAGCTGCCCCTGTCGGCAGGCATGCCTCTCAGCTTGGCTTCATTCACCAGGCACCATGCAACTGCTGGGCCTAAACTATGGTCTCCTCTCAAGCCCTAAACTTCTGGGAGCTCAAGCCTGGTATAAAGAAAGGAACTCTCAATGAATGGCCCATGCTTGTGGAAAAAGCAACCAAAATCCTGATTTTCCAAAAGGCATCTGCCTGGGGGCTCCACATGCAGGCCCAGGTGGTGAGGGCAGCTCTCTGGCCTGCCTGCTCTGCAGGCTTAACCCCACCACATCGATGCACCTTGCATGTCTGGTGCTCATCCTAAAGGAAGAATGTTGGGAGGCAGTGAGTAGCTGGCAGCCATCCCACAGGAGGGATTGACCCTTCCCAACAGAGAGAGCAGTATACCTGGGTGATGCCCAAAGGCCACATGCAAAGATTCCTTTCGAATCTCCATGTTCAGTGTCCTCACCATGCTTTTGAGCAAATTAGGAAAAGGTACCCCCTCCTGGCAGATGTAGCCCTCTGCCACAGCACACAGCCTGGTGAGCAGAGCAAGCACTGGATTTCAACCTCCCCCTCATCTGTCTTGGTGGGAGTCTTCATGCAATGAATAACCCTCCTGATCCTAGGGTCAGCTTCTGTGTACCGGCAGAAGGGAAGAGTGGTTTGGACAGCCAGTAGCATGCTAAGAATTGATGCACAGCACCTTCGTTTGCAGATATGCCTATTTCTGGTGGCGGTGTTTGTCTGGGGGCAAAGCTCCCACTCACGTTGCCCAGTGTGCACCTCTTGGGTGTAGCTGTGCACACCACTGAACCCTGGAAGATGAGCCTTTCCTCCCTTGGACTCCAGAGGCTGTCCTCCCCCACACCTCGGATTTCAGGCTCTCGGGGGTATCACTGAGTAAAGGAAACCAGAGCTGTATATCCAGCCACAGGAGGGCTCTGAAACCACAACATTGGAAAAGCAACTCAACAGTCCCTCTGGGGACCTCCCTTAAGTTTCTCAACTCATTGTCCTTAATCTATGTAAGTGTTCAGTGGGGGAGGGCACCTGGGGCAGAAGTCCTGAAAATTCACAACCTTCCTATGACGTTCCTGCCAAGAATGAGCAGGAAAGGAGCTTCTGGCCCTTCTTTGTCCTGACTCCCCTCTGCCTGCTGGGGATGGGAGCACCTCCTTCAGAAGCAGGGTCAGACACCAGCCTTAGCGGAGATGCCCACCCCCTCACTGTGTGATGACTGAGACCCAGAGGGTAGGCCCCCAGACACACACACAGATCTTGCTGGGCAAAGTCAGCAGCAGCAGTAAAACTTTCTGTTCTGGTCCTGGTTTCACATCCATTGTTGCAATTTTGACTCTCATGGCAAGATTTGAAAACCAAAACCCTGATTCAGCCACGTTCCTAAGGCCACATGCTCATTGGTAGCAGGTCTGGGACCCCTAGAATTTGAGCCCAGCCAGTCACTGGGTTCCAAGTCCCTTGCCACTTCTTAAGCCACAAGCCCCAGGGGACAACCCGCAGACCCACCTTGTCGATGAAGGCAGCAAACTTGTTGTTAAGACACTTGATCTGCTCCTTCTCCTCATGCTTCACGCACTGCGCGTTGGGGTCAATCTCCAGGTTGAGGGGCATGAGGAGACTCTCGTTGACTGTCACAGTGGTGATGCAGGGCGAACTGGCCCCACAAAGGCCACCTACTCTGTAGCCAAAGCTTCCCCCACTACGGAGGGGGCGCACACAACTCACCGCAATGCGTGGGGACCCCACGACACACAGGCTCCGGCTGCCAAAGCCCCCAAGGCGCCTGTAGCCGGGCCCCCCAGGACTGCCCCCTCGGCAGGCCATGGCACTGGCACAGCTGTGAGCCCCAGGCTTGGGCATGACGGCAGAGCAGGAGCTAAAATTCCTGCCCCCGTAGCCAGAGCTGATGCGGTAGGAACGGCTCGCCATGTCTCTGCTCTGTAAGCAATGCCAGGGAAAGTGGAGGGGACTGAAGGACACCAGGCCTCATGCCAGGGACCTGTGAGTGCTCCTGCCTCTTATAGGGCAGACAACAGGCCTCCCTACAACATGAAAGGCAGGAGAAAGTTATTAATGCCATTTATGAGCGTGAGAATCGCCCCCAGGGGAAAATTGAGAAGGAAAGCTGTAACTTGCCACCTTTAATGGTATATCAAGGAGACCCTGAATTCCAATAAACCTGTCCCCTGTGTGTTCAACCCCACAAGCCCAGACACATCTATCAACTCAGCCCTAATTCTTCTCCAGCCCTATGAGCAGACCTCAGATCATTATCCCACACAGGCAAGCGGAGGCCTGGGCCAGCACATTCCTGAGACTTGCAGGGCCCCTTGTCCTACTAAGGTCCCCTCTGTATTTCCAGGCAAATCACATGTTTCTCTTCTAAGGCTTCAGGGACGCCCGGCTCATCCTCCCAGGGCAAGCGCACATGGAGTGAGCCTCTTCAAGCCTTCCCTGTTTTTGCTCTGAACTATAGTCCACCTTACAGTAGAGTCGTCGCAGTTGCTACTGACCCCTGGATTCAGAAATCATGTCTTCTCTACTTTTATATCCCTCATGGCAATCAGCAGATATTAGGTCCTCAGGAAGTATTACCTGAGTGGAATAGACTACATGCAGGAGGGAGCAGCCACTAGCTAGAGAGGTTCTTCATCTAGTCTACAAATATCAGCTGGCCCTCCACCATGTGCCCGGTGTGGGAGCTAGCTTGGAGGAGGTGCCCTTGTTCACAGGCAAATGCTGAGGTCCTACCAGAACAAGGCACTAACTTAGATGCTGAGGGAAATCAAGCTGGGTGGGCAGAGCTTGCCCTCAAAGAAACTGGGTCTTGTGGGAAGATCAGACAGGGGCAGGAAAGACCCATGGCAACAGAGGGAAAAGATGACTGATCAGGCAGAGGGAGTACTCCTGGTTTCTGAGGAGCCACTCATTCATGGCAGTGAAGGGTCACGAAGCGGGGAGACCTGAGGCAGGTCCTAGAGGATGGTGAGATTTGGCAGAGAGAAGCAAGACAAGGATGTGAGCCTGACCCTCTGATCTTGAGAGGATCAATTACCCAGCTCTTGAGATCCCTTGCAAAGCCAAGGCCCTCCCACCTTCATCCTATAGGATGCCTCCTTTTTGCACCCAGGAAGAGCAGGATGGAAGTACAACCCAGTGGGGAGAGCACCTGCCTCCTTGAAAGAGTACATTGGCAGCCCCAACTATCATCATGCCAATGCCCCCAGCTCCCCAGGCCCTTGAGTAAAGCTCTCATTGCAGAGGATGTCTGTGCACCAAGACAAGAACAAGAAAGAATCTTCCAGAACGCCCCCTCTACAGGTGGCAAATGAAATAAGAGAGAACAGGGAGTCTTTCTGGTCTTTCTCTTTCTCTCCCTCTGTGTGTGTGTGTGTGTGTGTGTGTGTGTGTGTGTGTGTGTGTGTGTCTCTTCCCCTCTCCCTCTCTCTGTCACACACACACACACACACACACACACACACACACGTCAAACACACTTCCTGTGGGGAATGTAGGGATGGATCCAGAGGAAGCAGGTGCTGCCCCAGGAGCGCAGGTCTGAGATAAGGTCCTTGTTTCTGCATCTGAGGACAAGCTCCCAGGATGAGCCAAGTCAGGAGGGTGGGCTGGGGAGACGCCCTATGAACTGAAATCCCACGGAAACAGCTGACTCCAGTCCTTTGTTCTTGCAGCCGCACAGCTGCCTCAGTGCTGGGGGGCTTCAGAAGCACGACTCCCAACACCAGCCTCACTGAGGGGGAGGAGTCAAGTGTGCCAGAAGGCGAGAGAGCTGCTCCATGGTAAACGCGCTGAGCAAGGCCAGCAAAACAGAAACTGAATTCAAAACTGATGCTCTAGAAGGGACCTGCCTCACATTGGTCTCTATTTGTTTCTCTCTTTCATGCAACAAGTGTTTACTGAATACTCACTATGTGCCAGACACCATCCTAAGAGCTTGGGATGTGTCAGTGAATAAAATAAAAATGTATACTTTTGCGGGAGGTACCAACAACAAACTTAAATGAGTACAATATACGTTAGATGGTGACGAGTGCTATCAAAGGAAGTAATAGAACAGGATAAGGAAACACGAGAGAGCTGCCATGAAGGTGGGGTCCAATTGTAACAGGCGGTCCGAGTGGGCTGCACTGAGAAGGTGGCATTGAGCAGAGATTTTAGAGGAAGGAAGGGGATGAGCCTTGTGGGCAGAGGAAAGGGCCAGTGCAAAGGCCCAGAGTGGGAACAGGCCTGGTGTGTTCCCACCAGGAGCAAGGAAGCCCCTGTGGTTTGAAGAGCAGGAGCAAGAGAGTTCCATGTGCAGCAAGTTTGAGGGGTGCAGGGAGGGAGGCGCTCCACTCCAACCGCGGAGGGCCAGCAAGCCACGCGAGGACTTCGGCTCCCACTGAGTGCAGCGGGGAGTCTCGGGGACTCTGTGCAGAGGACGGATGTGATCAGACATGGTAAATGGTCACGGTGATGTGATGGCTGCCCAGAAAACAGAGTGTAAGAGCGGCAACGGTGAAAGAAAAGAGAAGGGTCAGGAGGGTCCCGAAGTAATCTCAGGGAGATAACAGAGGCTTATGCCAGGACGGAAGCCCTGGGCAGTGCGAGAAGAGGCCAGCTTTGGATGAAATTCGAAGAAAGATTTGAAAACGGATTTCGTGACAGATTGAATTTGAGATGTGAGAGAAGGGGAGGAGTCGAGAAAGCCTCCCCACTTACTTGTGGGTTAAACTTGTCTCCACAGCAGAGTAGCACAGTGAGGGAAATGCCAAGGTGAGCACCCAGATGCTGGTCCTGGCTCTGCTGACTCTGCAGCCTGGAGCAAGGCGCCTCCCCAGTGTTCACAACGGTACGCTCGAGGGTCAAGCAGACGACCCGCAACATCGCCTAGGAGAGTCGTGAGTCTATCTTTGTTGGAAATCTTTTAGAGTCCATTATTCCACTGGGCCCATGCTAAGTATGATGGATGGCTAGATAGATAGATAAATGGATGGATGGATAGATAGATAGATAGATAGATAGATAGATAGATAGATAGACAGATAGATACACATACACATATCACTTAATCAATTCCCAGCACCACGCATGGGTTTATAAAACCTCTTTTAATCTCTTTTTGTGGGAAACTTAGTGTGTCTCTTCTGCCAACTCAGGCAGGGAGGCATGACTATAAGAAAAGTCTTTTGTTTCGGTGCTGCCCCCTGCACCAATCTCCATGTGCAAGAACGCCCTACAGAGTTGGCATCATTCTTGGAAGGTTCGCTGCTGAAAGTCAGTTAATTGGGTGTGGGTGGGGTCTGGAAGGGCCACAGGGACAGCTGGAGAGTGATGAGAAATATTAGGGTCAACTTTGATCTGCAGGTAAATTATCTGCTTGTCAGCTTCTTGCTAGTGTTGTGAAATCTGCTACCTCCTACGCTGCACATCTCTGCCTACACAGACTCAATCTGATGCAGCACTGGCCAGGCTCTGGCTGCACTTCCCCTCATGCACACTGCCCACCCTGAAACAGCCCACTCCAACTTCTCCTCCATACATCACATGACCGTTTTATCATTTCCAAAGGTGCTTTCTTCCCAGGTGTGACAATCAGGAGATCACCATCTCTCCAACCTCAAGGCCTGCTTTTGTTCCCCAAGGACCCACATTTCTCACAATCATGCCCATCACTTCTATAGTCTCTCTGGCCCCCTGAAGTGTGATGTTATCTGAGCCCAAGGCCTTCAGAGCACTAAGGAGATACAGCCTCATTATGATGACCCTGACCTCTTCTCTCACCTTGTGACTGTCTCCTGCTTTTCCAAGGGGATTCTTGGATTTCTCACTGACATTGCCAACATTATGAGGGTGTCTCCCCAAAATAAAAATGCAGAAGGGAAGTTCTCAGCTTGAGTCTTCTGCTGTGCTCAGCTTCTAAAGGAATGTTGGCAGCCCTTGGCCAGATTCCTCAGCTAGAAAACCACCAGGGCTGGAGCATGGGAGGCCCTGTCAACACAGGACACAGCTGCCAGGGATCCCCGATAAACCCCTGCCCAGTGTTCCTGTTTGGCAGCAAGCCTTTCCCAAGCACCTGAATGTGTCTGGCAAGGGTATTACAGCCACACAAGCTGGAGCTCTGAGGCTTAGGGCAGCATGGTGGCCACTGAACACCTGTTCTCCCCCCTCATCCATGAGTCCTTGGCCTGGCCTCATCCGTTCATCCATTCAATCAACAATTACTTACCGTGTCTGGGTGTCATGCATTGCACTAGATGCTAGAGACATCGAGATCCTATCCTCAAGTGGCTCACAGCCTACTGGTCCCAATGGAAAAATCAATCACCTGCAGTGTGGTAACAGACATGTGCAGAGATACCTGAGCCCATTCCTGAGTTCCCAAATGCAAGGGATAGAATGCATAAAGGTCTGGAGGCATGAGCAAGAATGACCCGTTCAGGGTCAGAGCAGCTACTTGAGTGTGGCTGGAGCACAGGGCATTCTCTGAAAGGTGACAAGAAGCAAGGTCAGAAACATAAGCAAGCCAAGACACGAGGACTTGTGTGTGTATCTTCTAAGAATGTAGAATTTGTCCCATCAGCAGTGGAGAATTTTCCTCTAATAGTGACATGCAGAGGTGGGTGGGTTGGGATAGATAATGACAAGTGTATAGATAGGTGAGTAGAAGGAAAGTGACTGGCTGTGTGGTCAGATCATCTAAGTAGCAGGATGAAGAGTAGATTGTGGGAACATAATAAAAGGCAGAAAACCCCATTAGCAAGCTATTCCATGAAAGGAAATGAGAAATAGCATGGGCCTAAGCAAAGACAGAGTTGGAGAAGTGGAGAAGAAATGGAAAGAACCACAAGGTATTAGAAGGACTTATAAATTTATTGAATGTGGGGAGAGAGGAAAAGAGTCAAGATGACGATTCCCAGGTTGGTGGCTAGTCCCCTCAAGTTCTAAGAGAACTATACATTGGACCTGGCCACCACCCCTCATGGCCACAGGCCCCAAGGATGGTCTGGGAGGAAAGCTGAGCTGGAAGGGTCACAGTCTGGCAAGTGCCCAGCAGCACGGAAAGCAAGATATGGCCAAATGTTGCAAGGCAGCGCCAGTGTTGGGGGACTTCCTGGGAATCAACCCTCAAACCTAGGGTTCGACCCAACTCTAGAAGCAATCATGAAGCCTGCTGCTCCTACCAGCTGCCACTCAGGCGGAGCCCTGCCTGGCAGCACCTCCCTGATGCAACATGGATTGAAAAACCTCAAAAAAAAGAGAAGGAAGTGGAAGTGTCTGATGAAAGACCCCACCCCAGTGAGCTGAGCCATTAGAACCAGAAATAGCCAGCCATGGGGAAGTGGCTTAAGGGTGGAGAGAGAAGAGGTTTGAGAAGAGCTTAAGACTGAAGTTTTACAATGAGGTTAGAACTCCTTAAATCCTGGAATGAGATGATTCTAATAATCAAGAGTGGTTGCAAATTATAGAACCCAGCCAAGAGGTAACTTGGCTGTGCAGTAATCCACCCCAAAACTAAGCAGCTTTAAAACCCAGCATTTGTTTCACTCGTGAGCATACAGTCTGGGCAGTGCTCAGCAGGGACAGCTCATGTTTCTATCTGAAGGAGCTCCTGCTCTCTTGGGCAACACCCAACAGTGCATGGCATCCAGAGCAGTGGTCCCCTCGGCCTTCTGCTGCTCAGACCACACAAGGAAGAGTGACCACTCTAAGTCCCCTCACTGCTTCCAGAGGGATGCTCCTGGCCAAGACAGCACCCAGCCAGCATGGGGTGTGCCTGGGGCCCCAAGGCCCAGCCCTGTGAGGAGTCCTGAAGAAGAGGGGGCTTGGTGTCTGTCATGAGATTGTGGGCAGAGAACGGTGGAGGGAACATGTAAGGCAGCTGTGCCCACAGGCACTAAGTGAGGCTGCTGGGGGACAGGCTTGAGGTTGTGGGGTGCCCAAAGAGGTAGAGGACAGCCAGTGGAATGAATTACAGGGGACTCAGCTTTGGGCCTCTACATAAGGGGCTCTTCCAGGACCTGGTCCATGAGACAGGGAGGCAGCCAGCTGCCAGGAGGGTGCTATGGGACATAGTTCTCCCTAACAGTGCTCCGGAGGGTACCCTTCAGAGCTCCCCAACTCCAACCGCTGAGAAGGCTAGCCAGAGAAGGAAGAATTTCAGGACACAAACAGGAAGAAACCTTGGCCCCGAAACACTTCTAATTACCCCTTTCCTGTCATGTTGCAGGAGCTCACCCAGTCGAATCACACCCTCATGACATGCGACCCATTTCGCAGACCAAAGCCCTAAGCTCCGTAGTTCAGAGAAGCCTGTGCGGCTGTGTGAGTCACTGTACAGCTGCGCAGGTGCCTCAGAAAAGGCTCTCCTGGAGTGCCATACTGCTCCCACTAGAGAGCACCCTAGGCTGGCTGCAGAAGGCACCCACTGCCATCATGGGGGAAAGCCCTCTTCCTGCAGGAAGGCTTCTCAGGTTGATTGACACAAAGTATGGCTTCCCTGGCTCTTCCCAGGCTGGACTTTTCACTCTCCCAGCAGCTTCCCTCCAAGTGCTCAGCACCCCATGATGTATCCTCTCTGGGGGATCCTCAGCCACCACCCCAACATGATAACCTCCTAACAGATCTGTGTACCAGGCTTTCCTCTTCTGCTCCATCCAATGACTTGACAGTTTCAGCTCCCTAAAAATCTGCTTCCAAGGCGCATCTGCCCAGGCATCAAAGGCTCCACAGATGTCTGAAGGCTCTGCAGCCAATCCTCTAGGTCATCTCCTAGTCCTTCCCACTCCCTTTATTTCAAGTTCTGTTTTCCCTTGGGGCCTCCTAAGCAGAAAGCAGTACCCGTCAGTCTCCGGTCCTTTGCACAGTATCCTCGTCAGCCCACAGAAGCCCCGTCTCTGTTTCATCATCTGTTCCCCTCATTTCCCTCCCTCCTCTCCTTCTCCTCACCACAGACACCCACTGTAACACTGGACGCCTTCCCAAATGTGCGCTCATTGCTGTGCAGAAAGCAGCAGTGTTTTCAGAGTGTGTGCGCTTTACTCAGATCAATGGTACAGTTTTGACATTCTTTAACCCAACACATGTTGTCCAGAACGCCTGCACCAGCCCACATTCCGCCCCCCCACCCCATGCATGAGGGTTCCGATCCTCCCACCTGTCCGTCATTCTGATGGTGAAAAGACACCTTTTTACCTGGCCGCATCCAGGATGGTGAGAGCCATTCTCTTTCCATGCACGTGTCAGCTGTTTAGCCTTTCCCTGTGGGGGACGGTGCAGGCTCTGCCTAGCTCGGCACTGGATTTCCTGCCGAGGACTTCTTGTTCTGTAGGGGTCATTTACATATTGTGGATGCGAAGCCTTTTTGAGGCAATCAGCTCTCTTGGTTTTTTCTCTGTAGTCTTTTGTTGAACTACAATTCTTAATTTCGATGTGGCCACATCAATCAATTTTTTACCTTATTGTTTTGATTTTTAAGACTTACTTAAGCCCTGGCTGGTGTGGCTCAGTGGATTGAGTGCTGGCCTGCGAACCAAAGGGTCACTGGTTCTATTCCCTGTCAGCACACAGGCCTGGGGCGCAGGCCAGGTCCCCAGTGGGGGGCGTAGAGGCAACCGCACATTGATGTTTCTCTTCCTCTCTTTTTCCCTCCCTTCCCCTCTCTCTAAAAACAAATAAATAAAATATATTTTTAAAAAGACTTACTTAAGAAATCTCTCCCCACCCCTAAGTCACAGGATGTTCTCTTATATACCCCTCTGTTTGCTTCACAAGTTTAATTTTCCATGTCCCGGCCTTTCACCCATCGCCTCCCCCAGCACCGGAACAAACTGGAGTCTTGCTCCGACTTCCCACGTGGTGAGTCGTCTTTACTGACCTCACCAGCCGAATACACGGCCCTTCCCTGCTGCCACCTTTATCGGGCACCAAATGCGTCTTGTATGGGATGGCCTGTTTCGAGTTCTCTATCCTGCTCCAACGGCCCATTTACCCATTCCTGCCCAAGGGCCGTTTCTCTCTCGTCCTGTGGCTCTCTAACCCTCAGACATTCTGCTTTCCTTTTTCAGAAATGGCTTTCCTCTAAATAGATGTTATTCTTTCATGTAAATCTTAGATTGATTTTATCAAGTTCCTCAAAAGAAATACAGCAGAGTAGAAACAGACACTTTTACAAATGGCTTGGCAAACTGGCAGCTGTGACCTGCCTACGGGCATGAAAAAAGCCTTTTGATGGAGAGCTCTTTAAAACCAAGTTAACCCCAAATCCTTTTATTGACTAAAAATAATAAAGTTAATAAAAGATCTTACAATAAAAAAGAATACCAGCAGAATTTCTATTGGGTTTCCACTGTCCTTATAAATTAATTAAGTGGGAATTTATGTCTTTGGAATATTAGGTCAAATTACTACTGAATATAATTCCACTTAATCACTTTTTCTTGTATGTTCTTTTATAAGAGTCTTACATTGCTCCCCAATAAAGATCTTGTACTACTTTCTTGTAACATTGTAAATACTTCATTGTTTTCATCACTTTTAAGAGTGGTATCTTTATTTTTCTACTTATTTTCAAAGTGGTTGTCACTGACATAGAAAACCACTTGATTTCTGTAAGCTGACCTTGTAACTAACTAGCAGCACTGCTCAGCTCGTCCCATTGTTTTTATAGTTTATTGGTTTATTTTGTCGAGTTTTCTATGTAGGTGGTCCCATTGTCTGCAAATAACACCAGTTCTATCTCTTCGAACATTTACACGCACTTCCAGGAGCTCCAGCATGGCGGGCGTGCACTGAGAGCAGACGTCCTTGTCTTGCTCCCAGTCTTCACTGGACTGTGCCCAAAGTCCATCCTTTAGGTCCGGCACCCTCCACGCTCCACCAGAGCTCACCTACTGACCTTTGAACATTCCTGTGCTTTTCTGCTCTTCTCCACCTGGCATTGCCTCTACCTTTCAGACTCTCCCAAACCCTTTCCATCCTCCAAAGCCTATCTCAACCCTGACCTGTCCCACAAAGCTTCCCTGGACTGTACCAACTCACAGTGAGCTCCAGCTTGAGCCCCTGAGACGAGACGCACTCTCTCAGTCAATGGACAATCAGCCATGAACTGCCTTGAAAAAAATACTGATTTACCATTTCATTTGAGCCTATTTACAAACCTACCCAATTAAGCAGTCAGCTCCTTGAGGACAGGGATGTGTTAAACTCCTCCTTATGCCCTGCGATACACAGTACCTGTTGAATAAACAGGTGGGGAGTAGGTGAAGGGATCACATTTTATTAGCTCCGGCACGGAGACTTCATTGTGTTGTGAGTCCAAGGCCAGAAGGCAGAACTGGAGATGGAAAGTTGGAGAACTGTGGCAAGCAAGGCCCAGGAGGTGCCTGTCCCGGGTAGGAGGTGGGGGCCTTCTCAGCCCCCCGTGGGTTTGCACGTACACCACCTCCCGGCACCTCGCAGGGGCCCCAGGGCCAGTGCTTAGTCCTCCTCTCCCAGGTGAGGACACAAGGCTCACAGAGATAACAGACTGGTCACAGAGCCAGTAGGAGTCAGAAATGGATTTGCATCCATACTCCCTGCTCCCAAATCCTGCTACCTCACTGCATGGCCTCCCCACGGAAACACCACTCCTAGGACCAGATAGATGACAGACAGGCACACCCCGGACCACAACTGTCCCCTTGGACCTAGTAGTTCTGCCTCCAGGAACTGATTTTAAAGAAATTAGTGGGGTTGTACATGAAAATATATTGACCAAAGTTCATCACAGTTATTTATCATAAATCCATCAGGAAGGGACAAGAAATTAAAAGGCCCGTGGATAGTAAAGCAAGAAGAAATGACAAAAGTCAGAGTATCCGCAGGTCAGAAGCCAAGCAGGCAAATATGCAGAAGGCCATCAGAAGAACACAGAGTTATGAATAAGGCCAGGTGGGGGGTCACAATTCCAGGGAAGTAGGCAGGGCTCAGGACCAGGAAGACAAGGCTAGCAGTCATCTCTGGCAACAGGGACAAGTCAGCCCACCCTGAAGGCCAACTCAGGTGGATTGGGTGAAGGGCAGGCACAAGGCACAGGCCTTGGCAACTGAACCAGCCTGGGGCTTGGCCAGAGCCTTAGAAGCCCCTGGTTAGGACGGGAACCTATCACAGCCAGTTGCTCAGGTGGAAGGAAGCAGCCTGGTGGGCTGGGATGCTGCTGTCCCTTTGTCAGCTTCCTGTCTAAATCTGTTTTCAAGGGGTTCGCCCGGTCTATAATTCTCTTTGTTCTGGGCCATTTACAAATAGGTGCTTTAATTAAAAGGTGGTGATGATTGCCTTGTAAAAGCCGTTGGGCTGTTTCGTGCTCGTGCAATGATGGCATCCCACAGCTGTGCACATTGCCCCTTTGCAAGGTCCTGCTGGCTGTGTGAGACAAGGACCAGTGACCTTGTTAGTAGGGGAAAGGGTGGAGGGGACGCCTCCCACTACCAGGTACTCCATTGCCCCTCCCAACAGCCTAGCAAAGCATGGGTTGCCATTCATATTTCACAGATTATGAGACCAGAGAAACGGCAGTTGTCCTGGGTCCCACAGCTACTAAGTGGCGGAGCTGGGCTTCTTACCAGCCATCATCTCCAACCAGGACAGGGGCCAGGGCACACTCATGGCTCCCCACCCCCGACCCCCAAACCAAGGAGGTGGGCGTGTCTACACAGAGACCCTCAGTGAAGGGTACCACCCAGTAATCCAGCTCCCTGGGCTGACATGTGAGTAGGGTCAGAGGACAGAGGCACAGAGACCAGCACGGTGACAGAGAAATGTTTTATGAAGAATTTGCGGCCTTGCCTCATCCCTCAGCACTTTACCAAGAAATAAATCATTGGACACGGATTGAGAACCTTCCTGGTGCTCACCAGTTCCAATGTGGACTGAGACAAGAAGAAAGATTTGGTTCTCTCTGGAGTGTCTAACAGATGCTTGACCCAGCAAAAGTTCGGCATGAAGGCTCCCACCAGCCACACCTCCCACAGAAGTGCTCCAAAAATCCCGCCAGCCATTCAGCCAGAATCGGCCACCCCCAGGCCCCAGGCTTGCCTCCTTGTGTGTCCCTCACACCAGAAGCCCCTAGCCCACAGCCCATGCCCACATAGCTCCCACTCCAGAAACCAGTCTGTGCAAATCTATGCACAGGGCCCAAAAGCACGGCTGGGAGCACCCTTGTTTAGGATCCACGCAGAGGTTGCCCAGCCTCCGGGCAGATTTCCACAGTGCCATCACCCACCTCCCGGAACAGAGGCGTCCTCCCTCGCTCTGGGACATAACTGGCCACTTACCCCGAGAGGAAGTAGGGAGGCCCTGGTGAGGCCCTGGGAGGATTCGTGAAGGGCTATTTTTAGCCCAGGCTGGGTCAGCATTTGGTCATGGCCGGTCAGAAAACAGGCCCATCAGAGGAGTCATCCTTGGGTTCAAAGACGGTCAAGAGCCATGTGCTTGGAAGGGTTTATGGACTCAGATCCTCGAGTTAGAGGAACCTCCCGGCTTGGCCTCACTGTCCACCTATCAAAGCCATCACTATTTTAAGCCAAATGAATGAAGAGGCAAATTAAGGGAGTTTGGCTGAGGGACAGCCATATCACCTCCCACCTCCTCTCACCCTATGGCCCTATGAGGGAAGGAAGTGATGCCACTTTAGGCCCCTGGTGACCTCCCCCACCCCATCTCCAGCACCTTTCACCCTTCCTGGTGAGTGTGTACACACCAGTATTCATTGCCCACTTTCCCCGGTGGGAACACAAAGGGCTCCCACACCCCCACATCAGACTCCAACGCACCCTGGGCATCGCAGCATTGCCTCCACCTGTCACTTGTTCCCCTTCCCCATTGGCCGAATGTTGGCACCCCATGTGCATGCCACCCTCTCCTACCTCCAAATGCACAGGTCTCTGCTGTATTCCCAGAACCCAGCAAGTGTCTGCTGAGTAGTTGAAACTTGGGCAGAATTTACTGAACAAATGAGGGAATGACTGATTACACGGTCTAGTCTCCAAATCAGAGATGGACTCCTTTCTTGTCTCCTCCCAACCCTATCCCCACCTCACCACAATGCTCCTTAAACCCACTTCCAGGAAGCCCTCCCTGATTAAGCCCTGTAGCTCTGGGCTACTCCACACTCCCACTCCTAACCCTATCCCAGCAGCAGCTAACACCCAGAACTCTGAAGAATAGCCCTGCTTTTCTTCTGAACTCTGACTCAGTGTCTCCCATGTCCCATCTTGTGTCCTATGGCTTCTATCTTCCTAGGGACACCCAAAGTGCAGGAACCATGCTCCCTCCCAAATCACTACCCCCATCCCCATCCCTGACTGGTCTCTAGCTAGGAACAGATTAGGAGAGGCTCATAATGACAATGAAAAAAGGGATACTCTTTCTTCCTGGGACAGGCCAATCACTGCACCTGAGGCCAGGTCAGAGGCTGGGGCCAATAGCCCAGCTGTGCCCCTTCCAGAAAAGGGTTTGGGAGCAGGCTCCACCCCAGTTCACTGCACCCATTCCCTACATCAGAGCATGGAATCCAAATGATGCTTCCAGGAGCCCTTCTCTCTCTTCCATTTCTCCATGTCCTCGTGGGCAGGGAGAGGCCATGAGGAAGCTTATAAAGGGCTTTGAAGATGAAACAGGCCTGTGGCTGGGGATTGTTGACACAACGACACTGAAGAAGCAAGCAGGGCTGGCTCTTAAGAGCCTAGGGTGATGCCAAGCCAATAAAATGCAGCTATTGTCTCTTTGCTGTCCCTTTTAATGCCAGCTGCCCCAGTGCATAAAAGGCCTGCCACAGCCCAGAGAGCACAGGCATTTGGCTCCATCCTCTGCCAGCTTCTCCAGTCTTCACACACCTCTCTGTCTTCAGCATGACCTGTGGCTTCAGCTCCGTGGGCTGCGGATTTGGCTCCAGGACCTTCAGCTGCGCCTCGGCCTGTGGTCCCCGGCCAGGCCGCTGCTGTATCACGGCTGCCCCCTACCGTGGCGTCTCCTGCTACCGTGGCCTCACTGGGGGCTTTGGCAGCCAGAGCCTCTGTGGGGGCTTCCGCTCTGGCTCCTGCGGCCGCAGCTTCGGATACCGCTCTGGCGGCGTGTGCGGACCCAGCCCGCCCTGCATCACCACCGTGTCGGTCAACGAGAGTCTCCTCACGCCCCTCAACCTGGAGATTGACCCCAACGCGCAGTGCGTGAAGCATGAGGAGAAGGAGCAGATCAAGTGTCTTAACAGCAGGTTCGCTGCCTTCATCGACAAGGTGGGTGTCCTTGATCACACCCTTCTTGAACCCCACCTAGCTCAGGACTCAGGCTGGGCATTGAGGGGATAGTCAGAGGCAGGAACTTACCCAGAAAAGCTCCCAGTCCTAAGAGAGAGGCAGCTGTACCTCTAGGACACAGACAGAAAGACAAGAATAGGATCAAGAGCTGCCAGTGTGATGCTTGGGACAAACTGAAGACATAAGCAGGACCAGGGGGAGAACCTGCAGGGCTGAGAGATAACATCTTGTGAGCAAAGGGCCACCTGTGAGTGTTCAATGTATCTGAAGCAAATAGCTGCTCACATGGCAAGGAGGTGCTCGCTACGTCCAGGGCAGGGCTGGTGAGTGCGGTACTGGAAGACAGCCTGGAGGGAGTCTCATGGACCACACAGAGCTGTTTCATACTTGTGGTTACTTAGTTGCTGAACAGGGGCCAGAATGGTTTGTCCAAGCCACTGTGCCCAGGGCTGGGGATCCAGGAGTGAGCTACAGATACAGTTCCTGCTCTTCCGGGCCCTACAGGAGGCAGGCAGTATGAGGTCTGGGCACAGCTAAAACCATCGGTGGATGTCAGTGTCCAGCTCACTGGTGCAAGGCGCCAGAGAGAGAAAGCTTCAATGAGGAAGCAGTTCTGGGGCCAAACAGAGCACTCCAGAGCCAACCTGGAGAGAAACATCCAACAGAAAAGACAAAAAAAAAATCTGAAACTCCTAACTTCCTGAGGCATCAAGAATGACGTAGAAAAGGACTTACCAGGAGTGTGGCGGTCATTAGACAAAGGGATCTGAATGGGGCAGTGCGCCAGCCTGCAGGCAGGGAAGTGGAAGAGGAGCTGTCCGTGGGCCCGATAGCCAGTAATCACTACAGTGGGAGAGCAGCCCCCGCCCTGCAGGGCAGCAGATCGGACTTTGAGCTCTTCCTCTGCGTTGTGAGAGCCCAGGCAGGAGATCCCTTCGAACCTTCACCTGTTAAATGAGGGGGCTGGAACGCAGAACACGTTTATATCCCAGGTGACTATTATTCTAATTGCGTTGTTGTTGCGGGTGTTCGATGATTGGCACGTACCTTATTTTCCAACGTTTACAGTCCGCCTTTCTGAAAGGGCCGAACTCTTCACGTGCGCACTGGCAACCACACCTCACTTGGCGCAGGAGTGGTTCAGCATGCAGGTGCCTTTCGGTACCCGGGCTCCTTCGGGGAGGCGCTCCCTCTGCAGAGGGGTTAGTGCTATGGGCAAGGACACATTACTGACAAGTGGCAGCAGAGTATGGACTCAGCAGTGTTTAGTGCTTTCAGGACACTGCATAAATTGCCTTAAAGAAATTAATGCTAGCTCACAAGACGGACTGGCAGGTAGTGAGCTGATTAAGCCCTGGTGTGACTTTGAGAGAAGGTATAACCCCCACCAGGGAGGACGCTGGGTCAGAGAGTTGGGGCCTGCAGGTCCTGGTGCCAGGACCTCCTCTTGCCCCTGATCCTGCAAGAAGAGATTCTCAGGCTCTGCCTCTGGGTGGCAGGTGCGCTTCCTGGAGCAGCAGAACAAGCTGCTGGAGACCAAGTGGCAGTTCTACCAGAACCGCAAGTGCTGTGAGAGCAACCTGGAGCCGCTGTTTGAGGGCTACATCGAGACGCTGAGACGGGAGGCCGAGTGTGTGGAGGCCGACAGCGGGAGGCTGGCCTCAGAGCTCAACCACGTGCAGGAGGTGATGGAGGGCTACAAGAAGAAGTGAGTGCAGGAAGGGCTGGCTCAGGAAAGGGCTTGAAGGAGGCCCCCAGCACAGGGGAGTGTCCAAGTCTGCATCTGGGCTTCTGCCGAGGATGGGGAGAGAACCAGCACTCTTTCCTCAAGGCTCACGATCCCTTGGGTGCCTCTACGGGTGGAGCTCTCCTTGGCTTCCTACCAGCAGCTCAGGGAAGTGATATTCTCTCCGTTCCTCCATCCACCAACCAGACTCTTCTCTTAAGAGAAGAATTAATATTCCTGGTCCCTTTGAGCCTGGCCCTCAAAGCCATGGACATTCTTCTTATGTTTACTCCTTTACTCAACTAACATTTTCTGTGCACCTACCAAGTGCCAGCCAGACACTGGACTGGGTTCTGGAGGTTCGGGGACAAACAGGGGACACTGTCCCTGTCCTTGTGGTGCTTACAGTCTGCTGAGAGGCAGGCATGGCAGAGTCACAGACAGGCCTTCAGTTGCCATGTGTGATGCATGATGTGAAGGGTTCACACCACGTACTCTTAAGGAATCTGGTTTCAAGGGGCACCAGGTTCCTTCAGTAAGGCTCTCAGCCCTGGATGTCCCAGTCCACCACACCCCTGCCTCTGGCTCTGAGCTGGCCCACCCACAGAGCAGGAGGAAGTGATGGGCTTGACTCCTCTTGGCTGAGCTCAAAGCCAGGGGCAAAAGGAAGGATCAGGGGAAAGGTAAATGGAGACCTGGTGAGAAAATAAGCCACCCCCTCGCCCTAACCCTCACCACACACACATGCATACACTCACACAGCTTCCAGATCCTGCCCTCCCACCCCCACTGAAGAGCTCAGAGGTGCTTCGGTTCTCCGGTGCATCCAAGTAGGCCGAAACCAGCAGCCTGATTTCTCCCTTGTGCTGTCCCATTTCTTGTGGAGGCAGAGGGATAAGGTAGGGGAGATCTGGGAATCAGGCACATTTGCCTGCCTGCTTCATAGCCAAGTTGAAAGCTGCTCAGGTGGGGTCCTGTTCTCTCTGCCCACTCAGGTACGAAGAAGAAGTTGCACTTCGGGCCACAGCAGAGAATGAGTTTGTAGCTCTAAAGAAGGTGAGTGCCTGAAGCCAAGCCCCATTCTGAGTCCCTAGTCACCCCATTCTCTGCCCTGCCACATGGCAGCCAAGCCCTCAGACCTCATGGTCCCTTGAACCCCACACAGGACGTGGACTGCGCCTACATCCGCAAGTCAGACCTGGAGGCCAACGCGGAGGCTCTGACCCAGGAGATCGACTTCCTGCGGCGACTGTATGAGGAGGTGAGGGGCTCTCAGCCATGACAGGCCCCACAATCCCTGTCCAGACCCAACAGGACGGCTGACAAGGGAACCCATGCTTGAGGCTGGAGGGTTGGTTGGGAGCAGGAAGAGAAAGAAAGGAGACAGAGGGGTAGAGAACAAAAAGAGACAGAAGTAGTAAGAGGTAAGAAAATGTGGTCTCCAGGACAGACAGCCGTGTCTTGGGAACCCAAAGCAGAGGCCACGTGAAGCATCAAGCAGCCTCGA